>JACEGR010003217.1:0-109331 GCA_014170235.1 Listronotus bonariensis | reverse complement strand
AGAAAGGGTATTTGGCCTTGGCCCACCCCTTACCTATACTGCCATTGATATACTAAAAACTGAGATTATTAATGGTCGCATTAATTAGATACCGCCATTCTCAAAAAATTGGGACAACAAAATCTAGGTTTATCTGTTGATCTAGAGGACTCTTTGTTTGACCTCCGGACAGTGCGGACGTGCGTAGAGGACTACAAAGTTCTTCCCGGAGTGGCGGCCAGAGGTGTCGTACGAAAGTTTTTTACCTTCGGGGATCAAGGAAAGATTCACGCTAAATTGACGGCATCTTTCTTCTGGATCTAAGCGCTGTGAGCGAAGATTCCTATAAACTGATGGTATCCTGTTTGGTGGTGAACACGAGGTATTTCTCAAATGGCGGGAAATAGATGGGCGTGCCATGGGAACTGTCAGTAGTGAAAGTGAAGGTTATACGTAACACCAGTATCAGATCTTGATTCGACAGCCGACAATTTATACATTGCATCGATTGTTGAATTATTTGTTTTCTTTGGAATTTCTGGGAGCTACGAGCTCGATTATCCAGATTTTCCGCCGACGAAGCCCTGGAAAGCATAGACCGGAAGGGGGAGAGTGGTGGATTGGACCTGCAGGGACCAAAACCAATAAAAAAATAGAAATAGAAATAATAGAATCTGTTGATCTATTAGAATATTAGGTTTTGATGTTGCCAAAGCAATGTAATTTTGTGACAGCCACGTCAAAAAATTCCAAATATTATAAGGAAAGCGATATCTTATAGACCAGGAGACACTTTTTTACTTGGAATTTAATGTCCAAGTCTTTTTTTTCTGGTAGAACTAATCTTAACTAACTAAAGCTAATCACAACTAACAAATCTGGAGATCTAAGGACGTAAATATACTTCTTTGTTGGTTTGTAGAGAACGAAAAACCCTCAACTTTTTGATAATTGCAGTGACTAACTAACCAAAACTAATCACAACTAACAAATATTGCGATGTAACTAACCAAAACTAGAAAATGTTTCTGATTTAATTACTTAAATATACTAATTTGGGTTAGTACAAAACAAAAAAACCTATTCAATAATTGAAGTAATTACCAAACAAGGTTTTTTTAATTTAATTATTGTCTATTCCGATAAATAAATAAGTAAAATACGATCGTAGATGAGACAGCTAAAAAAGTGGTAAATAAAGATTTGATATACACTGGTATCACTTGAAAATTACCATGGACAATTTTTTCTAATGCATAAAAAGGAGATCGGTCTAAAACAACGACAAAGCGAGACTGATGCGTCATCGGATCACGAAACGTTTCAATGTAGGCCTTCTTTGTCTAATCTCTACCTGCTAATGCTCAACACACAGAAACTCATTTGAGAGTATCGAACTGACAAGACGTGTATTGCGCATTCTACAGACAATCTTTAAGTGAACTTGTATTTGCGTTAAAAAGGATTACAAGAAATCTTTCTCGTTTATATTTAGTCGATTTGTAATTTATTTTAGTGTCAATAAAATGCATTTTGTTGTTTTACTATTAACATATGCCACGCGAGTGGCGTACACTGCATATAAATCATCCTTCTGACACATAAAAATTAAAAGAGCTGATGTGATACTTTGTATTCATTGCTGAAAACGACCTGAAAAAATATTTAAAATTCAGTTATGGCATTTGATAGGACTATTAAGCTGTGTTTGATAGTTGTTTATTTTATTCTCTCTTTCTCAGAAAGTGCCATGACTAGTTATTTTAAATAGTTTAACTAACAACTGCTCAATAATTACCAAACGTCACTTATACATGTCATACATACCCAAAAATGTTACTATGTAAATGTAACTAGGTAAATATTGGAACAAGTGAAAATAAAAAAATCGATAAAATACTTTTTTAAACCCTTGTATCTTTTAAACTAGTGAGTTTAGGTATAGCATATGTTACACAAAGTCATGTTAAAATTTTGTGGAGAATTCAAAAATCCAATAAAATATACACCATTCCATTTAAAAAAAGGTAACTTATGTCTATATCTTCGTTGTGATTCCCCCTGTACATGTAAACATATTTTTATAAAATAGATCTAAAATATATCTATAAACTTTATTTGGAAGACTTTTCGATAAATGAGCGCATTTGCGAATTATTAAGGGGTTCCGGGACTTTTTGCACACAGTGTATAATGTATATTAATGTGATATGTAGATATACATATATCAGTTAATATATATCACTATTGCATCCTAAAAACTAAAAAGAGCAAATTGGACATTAAGGAACGTAGTAATAATAAATAAAGTAGATTAGTATTAGTATTTACTTTAAAGATCTATGATCTTAACAGTCTATCAATTACAATCAGTAGTAAAAATAAAATAATGTTATTTTTCACGCTCAGTCGCATAAACAACATATGTAGGAATTTGTACTCATCCTTCTACTTGGGGATTAACGGTAATCTAGGTTAAAAATCCGCATTATTACTTTTTTCTCTAAATTACATTTTCATGCTGCAATACCTAAATTATTAATGTAATCCCATGTTTTTTTTTAAATTTCCCAACACGATTAATGCATTAAGGTACATATTTGCTGCTTTTTACTGCAGTTTTATAGGGTGGAACACGATTTTAGCATTAACTCTTTTTTTACATTTTTTACAATATACAGTGAGTATTTTTAATTTCTCCGCCCTCCTAGATACTTTTTGACATAATTTTTTTTAGTCGCATGACCTAATGCTAAGAAGAAACTTGCTATTAATTTTTTTTTTTTTTTAATAATAAATAATATTTTAAAAAGCTAAAAAACACGTTTTTATATGCAACTGAACTAAAAATTAGAAAATAATTTTTCATTACAAAGAGTTTGTATTACAGTGAATAAAAGGTCAAACAATGAATCATAATTATATACCTCAAAATAGAATTATAATAAAATTTAAGATTTAAGAAGAGAACAAAACACAAAAAGTAAGGTTAGGTTTGGTAGTAGAATAAAAAGCAAGTGTGCCAGATTGTGACAACTAAATTAATTACTTATTAGAATATCCGTAAAAGTGCAAGTCCGTTTTAATTTCTCTAACACTATTTGATTTTTATTACTGCATATAGATTTTTACTAATTAGAGCCTATATAAATGATATTTTAAATAATACGGCATTAAAATTTTAACCTTTTAAATAATTGATATTAAAATTTCTACAATCCGGCAACCACGCAGTTTAACAATAACAATAACGATAAGCTCTTCGGTATTCATTCAGTAACTAATGGAGTCCGGTATGGTTAATAACGATAACGGATCATGTTTGCGTTACTGCGCAGTCTCAGAATAACGTTAACCAAAACGGAATTGCAAAATAAGGGTGCAAAATGTCTCTATTAAATGTAGGGCTTTAAGCCTAATTCCAAAAATTCTATGTTCCTACGGCTGGACCGATGTTCAAAAACAATGCAGTGTTGTGTGTGTTTTGACTCTTAAAAAAAAAACCCAATCTCGATACTATTTTCCATTGAATAGTTAAAGAAAGGGGGGAGAGTTCTTTAAACTCCTCCCTGTATATTGTTTCCACGATTAATCAAACCCCTCTATAGATGGCAGATCTACATAAAACGTTATACGTGTTCATAAGAAGGACTACTGCTTTTAGAAAGATCAAATAACTATAATCAAAGACAATTTTAATTTCACCAAAGACAATTGTAGTTTCACTATAGACTCCCAGAACAATGCAAAATTGTTGGTCATTGTTTGGACGCTGGCTTGGCTGAATTTATGAAGCGGCAAATTATACGTACTGTTTACGTGTGTACTCGATGGATACCCGCTTCATAAATTCCACGAAGCGAGCGTCCAAGCTGATGACCAAAAATTTAGCATTGTTCTGGTGTCTATAGTGAAACTACAATTGTCTTTGGTTTCACTAATAATTAAACAACGAAACAAGCACGGTAAATTAAAAAAAAATTTCTCTAAATAATTTATTAAAATATAAAATTAGAAGACAAAAGGCTTCTAAGAATAAAAGATAAAAATTATTACCAAGCAAGACACAAAACAAACCTGTTTGAGTCATTAGGTAAATCATATTCTGACCACACATTCTTTTGCTATTTACCTGGTGATATGTTTTGGGAGATAATTAATCTAAATGCATTCCAGGAGAGTATTAACGTAAAAATTATATACAGGGTGACTTAAAATATGCGAACAAAATTGTGTAATAAACTGCTGACGTCAAATTTAGATACACGTCGTGTTATGTCAAAAGGTTTATAGGTCTGCCAATGCGTGGAAAGGAGATGGTTTAAAACAATAACGAGCGAAACCGTATCAAGAAATGTTTAAATGCCGGCATTCTTTGTCTAATCGCCACTTGCTAGTGTTCTAAATACTGAATTAGTTAATTAGAAAGCATGGAGATGACAGGACTTGTATGTTTAGGACAGCCCATGAGGGCTCGTTAAAATTTTAGTACTAAGCAAAGTACGTTTCAGTTTTGCAAAACACGTTTGAAATAAATGTTTTCAATGATTGTTTATATGGGTTATACATGGGCGTAGCTTGGAACAGGCAGGTTTTTTTGTTTTACCATATAACTATAAATTCTTTTTTACAAATTTTCTGGCTAAGCCCCAGAAAAAAAAATCACAAGGGCTCAAGTCTGGCGAACGAGGCGGCCATCCAATGTCACCACTTAGGGAGATAACATGCCCAGGAAACATTTCTCTGAGAATTCCTAGTGCACGACCAGATGTGTGAGCTGTTGCTCCATTCTGCTGGAACCATACATTTTCTTGACCATGTTCATCAAAAAGAGCACCCAATCTAGGTCGGAGAAAGTTCTCAAGCAACTCACAATACCGATTAGAGGTGACCGTTACAGTAGCATCCCTCTCTCCAAAAAAGTATGGACCCCACACTCCAAACTCAAAATAGCACATCACACTGTAAGTTTAGGACTATGGAGTGGTCGCTGATGAAGTTCTTGAGGATTATGTTGTTTATTCACTGCTCCCGAAAGGTGAAAAAGTGCTTCGTCAGTAAAGAGTAAAATATTTCTGCGAGGAAGGTTCCGAAGTTCTCGGCACAAAGTTGTACGAGTTTCCCAATCTCCCTCACTCAGTTCTTGGACAATTGCAATTTTGTATGTATGCATTTTAAGATCCGGGTGGAGAATTCGTCGAACACTTCGATCGGAAATGCGTAGAACAGCTGCGTGTTTCCGTGCTGAACGTCGTGGGGATTGTCCAATCGAAAGTCTTACAACTGCCATATTTTCCAGTCCTGTTACGGACCTAGGCCGACCGGTAGATTTCTTTTTTAACGCAGAAGCTGTTTGTCGGAAGTTTGAAACCCAAAGCCCAATGGTCTTTTTATCGGAAACGGAGTCGTATCTAGCAAACGCGAAGTAAATTCGGAATGCACGCTGTGTCGATATCGGCGAACCGCCATTTCGGATGAACTCCTCTACAACACAAGCGCGATGCACTCCCATCCAAGCCATGATGCAAACTGGAAATGGCACTAGTATCGGTCGTAATTCGACAAATTCACCGCTGTTGAATCTCCCATCCGTTCTCTGCTACGACCTTCCCAAATCGGGAAGGTCATTCTGCCGTCTCCTGTATAAAGTGTTAAAAGGAATTTTTTCACACTTTGAATTAGTGTTTTGTTTCAATGCCTAAATATTAATTTATGCAATGTAACAGTAAACGCGACATCAACGGTCAAGTTATCTTTGATTTCGTCATTATTTCATTTAGTTCATGTGTCACTAGGTTTAGAATTTGACAGTGTGCGTATAAATTTAATAGAAATTATTGAAAATTAATAGTAATGATAAATTTTGATGACTAAGAAATTAATAATTAATAGTTTAAAAAAACTAAAAAACACGCTTTTATATGCAACCGAACTAAAAATTAAAAAATAATTTTTCATTAAAAAAAATATTTTCACTTCATAGTAAAAGCGTGGGGTGCTTAATATATTAAATGTTATAATTATTATATTTGCCAATATCTATGATGGAAAAATTATGAAAAAATAGTAAAATGCACCCCACGCTTTTTACTATGAAGTGAAAATATTTTTTAATGAAAAATTATTTTTTAATTTTTAGTTCGGTTGCATATAAAAGCGTGTTTTTTAGTTTTTTTAAACTATTAATTATTTTTCATTTTTTAGTTCGTTATATTGCACAAAATTCTTAATATAACAGTAAATTAGAACATACTATTTAATTAAGCAGCAAAAAGAAAATAACCAGCCCCCTATGAAATGACAATGGTAGCAAATTTTAAAATTTTGCCAACAGATTGCAACTCACTAAAAAATTTCTTCTTCATTAAGTAGCAAAGTTTCAAATTTTGCCAACAGATGGCAATCCAGGCAATGTTTGGACCGTTGCCAACATTTTGCAATCCACTAAAAAAATTTCTTCTTCATTTAATAGCAAAGTTTGAAATTTTTCCAACAGATGGCATCCTAGGTGTTGTTTTTATAATATAATGGAATTTTTTTCCTGGCGATTAAAAAAAAGATAAAGGGATACTGTTTGCAGATTATTGCATTGTCATGGGTCCTTAATACGTGTGCAAAGTTTCAAAGAAATCGAATAGCTGGAAGTTGGTTAAAATTAGGCTCAAAGATTCCGTTACATAGCCAGATTGATAGATACATACAACCCAAGTTAATAAAAGCGTGTTAAAAAGGAATTGATACTGTTTTAGTTTTATTTTCACAAAAACGAAGTTCATACAATTTTCTAAAATTAAATCATAAGTGCATAGTTATGAAGAATTTATGCACTTGCTACATAAATTACTATTTTATATCTACAAAATAAAAAAAAAAAAGTTTTTTTTTAATATGTCTTACACATAATAATAAATTAAAATCTGACTCTGTTCACGAAAGTTCACCGTTGGAATGAGAAAGAAGCGAACATGCATATTAAGGTGTGTCGCGTTTTTATTCTTTCCGATGGCTCGTTTTTACATAACTGGGCGATAAATACCATGTACAGGGTGTGTTTTGCATATTGCAAGTATGCGAAATACCATTACGAAATCGAGAAGAGCCACCCATGTTTGGTAAGTTTTTGGCATTAAAGCGTACTATTCTTTCTTGATCAGGAAGAGTGTAGTTGTTACAGTATAAAAATGTTGTGACCCATCAATAAAACCTCATCATAAATTTTTTTATTACTTATCATCTCTTCCAGACCATGAAATATTTTAGAAAAATCTTGATAATTTCCTTGAGGCGTCAACCGAAAATGCTAAGATTTTCAGCAAAAACCGTTGCGCCTTTTATTGTAGAATAAAATAAATAATAGTTTAAAAAACCAAAATTCGCGTTTAGTATGCAATCGAACTAAAATTAGAAAATAATTTTTTCATTGCAAAGAGTTTCTATTACAGTAATAAAAGGTCAATGAATCATAATTATATACCTCAAAATAGCATTATAATAAAATTTAAGATAATAATATAATAATTCACTTCAGAGTAAAAAGCGTGGGTGCATTTTACTATTTTTTTCATAATTTTTCCCTCATAGATATTTACAAATGAAATAATTATAACATTTAATATATTAAGCACCCACGCTTTTATTCTGAAGTAAATTATTCTGTTATTATCTTAAATTTTATTATAATTCTATTTTGAGGTATATAATTATGATTCATTGTTTGACCTTTTATTACTGTAATACAAACTCTTTGTAATGAAAAATTATTTTCTAATTTTTAGTTCGGTTGCATATAAAAGCGTGTTTTTTAGTTTTTTTAAACTATTGTTTAGTTTTCATTTTTTAGTTCGATATATCAATTAGTTTTCTGCGGACGTGATATTGAAATGTTTCACGAACTATTTCGTAATCTAATCATTTCATTTAAAGCTTCACTGTTGCATGGGGTTTCAGAACGCAACTACTCCGAACAAGTTTCTGTCAGCCTTATGCTGAGAGTACGTCCGAAACTGCACGCATGCGCAGATCGCGCACTAGCTCTGTTCTCTGTTACTCTCCTACAGAAAAACTATAAAGGAATTTATTTATCCTGGCGATCCTAATCAGGATAACGGGATACTGTTTGCAGATTATTGCATTGTCATGGGTCCTTGATACGTGTGCAAAATTTCAAAGAAATCGAATCGCTGGAAGTTGGTGAAAAATTAAGCTTAAAGATTCCGTTACATACATACAACCCAAACTAATAAAAGCGTGTTAAAAAGGTTTATCAGGAGTCAAGATACATATTTACTCTTCTTACTGTCATTCTGTAGTATTCAGTATGAACCCCGTACAGTCACTTTGATAAGGTCCTGTGAGGTAGGTGAAACGCGTCAGGGGAGAGAATCTTGGTGAATAACATGGAATAGCGGAGTTTTTTCCTAACTGTCTAAAAACACAGATTTAATTTTGTATATTAGTATTATATTTAATAATAAAATACACGGACTCACTGTATAGTGAGAATATTAAAAGAGATTTCCTCCCCCCTTATCTTTTAAATGGGACAAGATATCGAAATCGGGTAAAATTTGGGTATAAGGGTGTCACTTTAATTTTTTTGGCATAAAAAAGAATTTCGGTCAAGTGGCTTAGTGCCAAGGGTGGGCAATCTTTTTGTTTCAAATGGGAAGGTGAGTCATGTAGCACCTCGTTTTAAAGGCCTTTTAATTCTCTACTCATCATTGTTAAATTTTTGAAAATCGGGTCAGTCATTATAGAGTTACAAGCGCTTGAAATTTAGCTCTTATTTTGTTGTACATACATTGTGGTTTTTAAAAGTTTTCCCCCTTAACTTTTAAGTGAGTTAAGATATCAAGATTGGGTAAAATTTGGGTAAGAAGATGGCACCTTAAACTTTTCTTTGGCATAAAAATAATATTAGTCGCGTCGTCTAGTGTCAAGGGCGCACTAGCAACTTTTTTTCAAATAGTCAAGGCCATGTAGTCAGCCAGTTTTATTAAAACCGCACTGTTTCTACGGTATTTAAGCCAAATTTATTAAAGTCTGGAACGGCCGGGCTGATTTTCAAAAACAAAGTGGCGTTGAATAAAAATTAAAGGGCCTTTAAAACAAGGTGCTAGATAACCTCACTTTCCATAAAAAAGTTGCTAGTGCCCTTGACACAAGGCCACGTCCAAACGCACGTCCAAAACACAATCATGTTCCTTGTCGCGAAAAGAGTCATCAAATACTCATCCTCTACTTACGAGCGGCCAAGTTTTACAGAGCAAAGACACCTTCAATCTTGTGGGCATCACATTTGAAAGTAACCTTAACTGGCATAAACACATTGTATCTATAGCCACGGCAGCTTGAAAAAAGCTTGGATTTCTCTTTCGAGCCAAAAAGTATTTTTCCGCTTCTAATTTATACACTTTATATGTGTCCCAAATCCGACCTCCCTTGGAATATTGTTCCCATATTTGGGGCATGGCGTCCCCCACAACCCTAAGCATTCTTGATTCTATTCAAAGAAGAGCTATTCGTCTCATTAATGATCCTTCACTTATAGAAAGGCTTCCCTCTCTTGCCCATCGTCGGGCTGTGGGGGATTTATGGCTTTTATAGGTACTTCCATGGCTTCTGCTCTGAAGAATTGTCCAGTATAGTTCCTCCACCCACGGTTCCCAACAGAGAAACTCGTGGTTCCGCGCGTATGCATCCCTATACGGTCCAACTGGACAGGCCCCGAACTTCCCATTTTGTTCGTTCTTTTATCCCTAGAGTTTCTAGATTGTGGAACCTGCTGCCCGCGGAGGTCTTTTCTTTCCCCCAAATCTTCAAGTATTTAAGTCCTGTATCAATAAACTCCCTCTTACCTCGCTTAAGACACCCACGGTACGTTAGTATTTAGGCTTTTATAGGCTTTTAGCCTTCGTGGTTTGTCCAAAGATAAAAAAAAAAAAAAAAACGTTTCCAAAATTATTTTTATGCCAAAGAAAAGTTTAAGTGCCACCTTTTACCCAAATTATACGTGATCTCGATATCTTGTCCCATTCAAAAGACAAGACGGAACTCTTTTACCGTCATTGTACTAAAAATAAAGACACATAATAATATTTAATACTAAATAACCCTATTTCATTAACAAATAAACACCATTTACTTTTACTAACATAGTAGATTAAACATATAATTATTTAAATTTTGTTGGTTCATTCAATTTAAAAATTTTAAGAAAATTACTGGCATCAAATCAGAAACAATTCCGAAAATCGCAACAACCATTTTGCCATCCATGTGCATCATGATGAAACTGCTTTTAATCAATAGTAACAACAATAGTAGTAAAAGTTCATTGTACCACTTAAAAACTGTTATTTAGCAAATTTCTACTTTTACTTTTTACGGAGAGGTGCTAATAGCATTTAACGCTTTGTCGGTCTAATTTGCATCTAATTAATAGTTATTACTTTGGGGCAATCGATTTTTCTCGGCACTGAAAATTATAGGTAAAAGGGACAGTTGCTTTTAATTATTTTGTTGGATTAATTTGTTTTCTAGATATTCACGCTTTGTAACGACAAAAATTTTTTAGTTATTAGCAATAATTTTCAGCTTTTTATGACACTCATAAATTTATATTGAACTTGCTTTCTCTTCATGTTGGGGACAGATCAGGCCAATGGTAGGGATTTACTACAGCGCGGCAGATTCATATACCGGGGGATACCTTGTAAAGATGGGTCCACATTTAATTTTTTTTTATCTTTCGACAAACCACGAAGGCTTAAAGCCTAAATACTAACGTACCGTGGGTCTTAAGCAAGGTAAGAGGGGGTTTTTTGACACGGGACTTAAATACTTGAAGATTTGGGGGAAGGAAAGACCTCCGCGAGCAGCAGGTTCCACAATCTAGAAACTCTAGGGATAAAAGAACGAACAAAGTGAAAGTTCGGGGCCTGTCCAGTTGGACCGTATAGGGATGCATATGCGCGGAACCACGAGTTTCTCTGTTGGGAACCGTGAGTGGAGGAACTATACTGGACAATTCTTCAGAGCAAAAGGCATGGAAGTACCTATAAAAAAGCGATAAATCCCTCACAGCCCGACGATGGGCAAGAAGAGCCTTTCTGTAAGTGAAGGATCATTAATGAGACGAATAGCTCTTCTTTGAATAGAATCAAGAATGTTTAGGGTTGTGGGGGACGCCATGTCCCAGATATGGGAACAATATTCCAAGGGAGGTCGGATTTGGGACACATACAAAGTGTATAAATTAGAAGGGGAAAAATACTTTTTGGCTCGAAAGAGAAATCCAAGCTTTTTTGAAGCTGCCGTGGCTATAGATACAATGTGTTTATGCCAGTTAAGGTTACTTTCAAATGTGACGCCCACAAGATTGAAGGTGTCTTTGCTCTGTAAAGCTTGGCCGCTCATAAATAGAGGATGAGTATTTGATGACTCTTTTCGCGACAAGGAACATGATTGTGTTTTGGATGCATTAAAATGGACGAGATTTTTGGCGCCTCAATCCAATATTAAATTAAGATCCTGCGAAAGAGATATCTGCATCGCTCTGCGTTTGTTTTCCAAGTCAGGTTTAGTGATGGGTTTAGGAACCTGAAATATGGAGTGAAGGGTACTATCGTCGGCAAAACTATGAATGGAATTAGTTGTGGACGAGAGAAGGTCGTTGATGTGAAGAAGAAACAATGTTGGTGTCAGAACTGAGCCCTAAGGGACTCCAGCATTTACTTGGTAAAAAGCTTGAAGAATGGCCGTCCACAATAACTTATATACGTCGATCAGATAGATAACTAGAGAGCCAAGTACAGAGTTTAGTTGAAAGACCATACGAGGGAAGTTTATTAAGAAGTGCGGCATGCCAGACCTGGTCAAAAGCTTTGGATATATCAAGAGCAACGATCTGGGACTCACCTAGAAACTCAAGAGACTTATTCCAACAGTGTGATACGAAGGAAAGAAGATCTGCTGTAGATCTTTTGTGGCGAAATCCATACTGCCTGTCATGCAAAATTTTGTGTTTTTCTAAGTACTTAAGAATTTGTGAATTAATTAATTTTTCCATTACTTTACAAAGAACTGAGAAAATTGAAATTGGTCTATAGTTAGATGGAAGGGATTTAGATCCTTTCTTGGGAATAGGTTGAACACGTGCAGCTTTCCAGCTCTCCGGAAAGATACCTGTGTCGTATTCATTCTGAAAGCCGATGCCGCCAAGTACACAAAAATGATAAAGTAAAGAAACCCTTTTGTGAACAATGATTTATTGCAGCAAAAAATATTTAACCCGACGAGTTTCTAGTACCACGCCACGTGCCACCGGTTTTTTAGTAGGACAGAGGCGAAATAAGAGAATGTTTTGTAAGTAGGTGATACACGTGTTTTAGCAATGTATTTTTTATTATTTATCTAAAAATATGTAATCAGGCTCTGTCCGAGGTTATGTGCGTTCTGAAGAGGTTTGTTCACTTTATCATTTTTTGTGTACTTGGAGGCATCGCTTTCAGAGTGAATTAAATATGGACCCATCTTTACCCGCTTAAGTATCTCCACAAAATATGAGCTTCGTATACAGGGCCAATCGTAAAAATCAAATGTACAGGGTGTAATTTAATTTATGGCTAAAAATACAGGATATGATTCCTTAGCTTATTTAAGAAAGAAAAGTTCATATAAACATATGTATGTCCTAGAACTCTTATCTTTTAAGCTACAGGGTATTAAAATTTTAAGAAAAAGTCGTTTTCTTATCAAAACTTTAAAACTTTTGTATATATTTTAATAAAATTTGGCACATATGGGACATATGGGAATTTTTTAAAATAAATGTTTTAAAAATATTTCCACCAGTGGCTTCCGTACGGGATGAATACTGAACATTTTTCAAAAAGAAATGTGGTACGCCATTGCAATTTCCAAAAATATAAATTATTTTTTTAATCCTAATTTATTTTGCAACAAATTTGACCTCTTGTTAAGTTAACAGAAGAACTTCTAGAGAGATTTCTTTTTCGCATATTATTACGACACTAGGGAATTATTTCCATTTGTTTTTTTCTATGTCTTACTTCCCGACTCCTGGAATGAACGAACAAAGTTGGAAGGTCGGGACCTGTTCAGTTGGACCGTATAGGGATGCATATGTGCGGCACCACGAATTTCTCTGTTGGAAACCGTGAGTGGAGGAATTATACTGGACAATTCTTCAGAGTAGAAGCCATGGAAGTACCTATGAAAAAGCGATAAATCCCCTCACAGCCGACGATGGGCAAGAGAGGGAAGCCTTTCTTGTAAGTGAAGGATCATTAATGAGACGAATAGCTCTTTTTGAATGGAATCAAGAATGCCAAGGGTTGAGGAGGCGCCATGCTCCAGATATGAGAACAATATTCCAAGGGAGGTCGGATTTGGAACACATACAAAGTGTATAAATTAAAAGGGGAAAATACTTTTTGGCTCGAAAGAAAAATCCAAGCTTTTTTGAAGCTGCCGTGGCTATAGATACAATGTGTTTATGCCAGTTAAGGTTTTTCTCAAATGTGACGCTCACAAGATTGAAGGTGTCTTTGCTCTGCAAAACTTGGCCGCTCATAAGTAAAGGATGAGCATTTGATGACTCCTTTCCCGAAAGTAGGAGTCCTTTTCTTAACTTTTGAAAAAGGGAAATGTCTTTTTAGAATCTATACTGTATGTCATGATTTGTTTTTAAAATATTTTAACATTTGAAAATTGATGAACATTTCATAACCTAGCAAACAACTGCTAAGGAAAGAAGGATATGTATATATTTTTTAAATTTATTTTTCTAGATTTGCAAAACCAAAAGGACCTAATTTAGGATTTAAAAAAATATATATCAAATAGGCTAAAAAGGAAATAATATCTAACTGTACATTATTTTAAAGCTTTTTTTTCTGCCAATTAAACTATTAAACAACCTGTAGAACTACTCATTTTTTAACCGGTAAGGTATCATCGTAAAAAGCGGTACTTTTCGTACTGTTAAAATTGAACGTTTGAAATGCATTAATTATTGTGTTATATAAAAATCGAAGTAAAGGCGATTGTATACAAAAAAAATTTAGGTTTTAAAAAGGTGGCTATTTAAAAGTATTCATTTATATATATATGACTTTCTTAGCATAACTAAGAGTGCTTTAAAAAGGGAGATTAGGTTTACTTTCAGTATGAATAAGACTTGGATCCACAACCATGATCCTGATTAGAAACAAGAGACTCAGGAAAGGAGTAAACTAGTGATGTAAACTCAAGATTTTGACTTTGAGGCGAGAAGGTGTACAAATTGTTGTAGCATCCACTTTATGTGCCAGATTTAGATTCTTGTGATTAGTTCTGTAACACTGAAACTAACCAGAACTAATAAAAGTATATTTTTTTGTCTAACGATAAAACAAATTCATTATTTTTATGATACAGGCGCCGTAAACTGCTAAAACTCTATAAAGATAGGTATCAACAATTAAGAAAAAAAAACATAAAATGAGTTTATTATTACAATAGGGAACACCTCCACAAAAATACCTTTCAGTAACCAATAAAAATAGATACAAATGCATTAATTAAAAATGACTCTCCGAGTATTTTTCCTTATGTAAAATAGGAAAGTCAAGGTTTCGTGCAAAAGGTTGGTCGACAAAGTTAAATACTACAAACGTCGTGACGTGAGTAAAAGTAACCAAAGTGTTTTGCAATGATTCTTTTAATATCCTGCTTAGAATTGAATATAATCGATTTTGCCCCAAGCCTTAAATGCGGGTAATACATCTTTTCTTTGTTAATTGAAAATAATATTCTTTTAGAAATATAAACTAGAATTTATGTATAAAAGTTGAGACACTACACCCACTCACCCCATTTTTTCCATCTTCAACTATAATTAATAGCTTTGTTCGTGGGTCTAGTAATAAACCGATTCTGAACCAGAACCGAACTGGTTTAGAACTGTTTTAAAGCGCATGTCTAGTTATTTATTAGTTCGGAATTTTTATTTACCGCGAACGATTTTCTATACAGCTGAGGATGTATTCTAACCTAGCCTTTTGGTTAGGATTTTTATGGTTAAATTGGATACTACAAAAAAAATCAAACAAAAAGGTAAATTGTTATACTGTCGAATGCCACTCGAGGTCTCTCGGCGGAAGACGAGGGATTCCCTGCCTCCTCTCGTTTTAAACATAAGTACCTATGTGTATTGTATTTAACTAAAGATAAAATTCAAACAACAAGAAATGGTAAAATCTTGTAATATTGTCTATATTTTTTTATTAAATCTTTATTTATTTTATATGGAATACAATTAAAAATCCTTTGTTTATGCTCAGAATCACAAAAATATAAAAAAACAATATTCAACAGGTATGTTAACCCGCATAAAAAGTGGCAAAAACAAATAAACTGTAATACACCGGTTTATTTCTGTACCACAAAAACAGAAAACAGCTGACCATGTCGACAATGCGCATGAAATTCCAAACTGAACTTTTAGTTCAAACAAAAATCTCAGGACTGCTAATCAGGTTACGAACCGGTAACGAACTGATTCCATTGTAACCCGCGAACACAGAACTGTAATACTAAAAATTCAGGATTTTACTAACCGCGAACGCTAATATACGCAAAGTTGGGTCGTATTCGAATACTCAGTATTTTGAATAGTATTCAGAATAAATTTTGCCGGTATTCGAATAATATTCGAATACATAGGTGCGTTTGGTATTCGGTATTGGGCAGAATAATTTTTTGATTAGTATTCGGGATTCTGTATTCGAATACTTTTTAAGTATTCGACGAATACTTTCTATGAGTATTCGAATACCGACGTTCCGAGTATTCGAATACCGGAATGTGTAAGCAGTATTCGAATACCAAAATTTAACAAAAAGTAGGGAAAATGAGGTAAGAACCTTTTTTTTACTCTTCCAATTTTTATTCATCGTTTTTTTTCCAGTTTTCGAATACCGATTCCAGGTATTCGTGAATACCGAGTATTCGAATACTTTTTTCTTTCAAGTATTCAAATATTCGGTATTCGAATACTTTCTTTTGGTGATGAATTAGTTGATTTTTAGTTTTCCTGAAGATACTTCGGTATCAAGCAAAGACAAACAAGTGTTATTTAAATTACCTGATATTGATGCTACACAATTATCTTTATTTAATAATATATACGCACTTTCTTTAATTTTGCGTTTTTAACACGCTTTTATTAACTTGGGTTGTAACTATCTATCTATCTATCTATGTAACGGAATCTTTGAGCCTAATTTTAACCAACTTCCAGCTATTCGATTTCTTTGAAACTTTGCACACGTGTCAAGGACCGATGAAGATGCAATAATTTAAAAACAGTATCCCGTTATCTTTTTTGAATCGCCAGGAAAAAAATTCCATTATATTATAAAAACAACACCTAGGATGCCATCTGTTGGCAACATTTCAAACTTTGCTATTAAATGAAGAAGAAATTTTTTAGTTTTTACACAATTTGGTTAGTTGCACCATTGGTGTTCAATTTTTATGAACAATAAAAATATAGGGTTAGTTGCACCATTAGTTCAAGGATTCCATAATAAAAATTACATTATGTGTAATGTATACATAATACATAATGTGCAATTAATAAAAATTAACATTCTTTTTTGGATCGCCAGGAAAAAAATTCCATTATATTATAAAAATATAAAAACAACACCTAGGTTGCCATCTGTTGGCAACATTTCAAACTTTGCTATTAAATGATGAAGAAATTTTTTAGTGGGTTGCAATATATTGGCAACGGTCCAAACATTGCCTGGATTGCCATCTGTTGGCAAAATTTCAAACTTTGCTACTTAATGAAGAAGAAATTTTTTAGTGAGTTGCAATCTGTTGGAAAAATTTTTAAAATTTGCCACTCTTGTTCATTAAAAAAATTTTCGCCATTTTGTCAAGAGTAGCAGAAACTAAAAATGAAAAATAATTAATAGTTTAAAAAAACTAAAAAACACGCTTTTATATGCAACCGAACTAAAAATTAGAAAATAATTTTTCATTAAAAAAATATTGTCATTTCATAGTAAAAAGCGTGGGGTGATAAATATATTAAATGTTATAATTATTATATTTGCAAATATCTATGATGGAAAAGTTATGAAAAAATAGTAAAATGCACCCCACGCTTTTTACTATGAAATGACAATATTTTTTTTAATGAAAAATTATTTTCTAATTTTTAGTTCGGTTGCATATAAAAGCGTGTTTTTTAGTTTTTTTAAACTATTAATTATTTAGAACAAATTTCCTTTGCTAAAATGCTCGAAGCATCCCAGTTTATTCTATGATTGTTATCAAATGCGTGTTGGCAGATTTTTGATTTATGAAATTCTGTGTTTTTAATGTATGATCTGTGTTCTTTAATGCGTTTTTATTCTTTTCAGGCGTGTACCCAACGAAAGGACCATCCAATAGTTCTGATATTATTACAAAGTATAGGTGGGGGTCATGGTTAGTTAAATATATTTTTTAAAATCTTTAATTCAACCCAAGACTACTACACACTTTATAAACCCACTAAATAATTCTATTTCCACCTTTAGGGTACCAAACGAGACAAGATAATTATACATTTCTGCCGAAGTGTCCAAACCAGAAAAAAAGAGTCAGGTTAGGTAAAATTTTATTAGGTGCCGAAACGAGAATTCCCCAAAAGGTAATAAACCTAAAAATAACCCTGTGTATAAAATTTACTATAACTTCTACCTTTAGAAACCAAAACAATAGTTTTTTCTTATCGATTCAATCTGATTTTGCAATATTTTGTTCAGAACCAACGCACCTCATCGCAAAACATTCAAATACCGACAAAAACTTTCTAAATTGGTATCTTGAAGCGTGTAATTTCTGTTATCTAGGTTTCAAGATCTATAAATCTATTATTTACTATATTTACATACTCTCTCTTTAGCGTAGGATGTTGATGTTGAATAGTTTTGTTACAGGATAGCATAAATCGGAAATTAATAAAAGATTTGATATGAAATTCGCGGCGCTTGTTAGACAACGCGGTAGTTCCACCACGGACACTATACAATAAGCTACTATCCCTAAACCACTCGCCTCCCCCTCAAATTACCGTCTGGATAATGTTAGCCCTGCAGGACATGGGTTTGAAACCCCGTCAGAGACAACAATGAGACGAGAAACTAAATGTAAATAAATTATCCGAGAGAGAGATAGCTGCTGGGTCTTCCTTGTCTGTCTTCAAGGAAGGCAAACGCAGATGGCGCGTGAGTCGACTTTATCATTTGCCCGCCAAATTCAAATTATATAGCTGTGCTATTTTTGCCCTTAATGTTAGGTACTTGTTTTTGTTTCCTATTAATATAAAATATTGGGGTTTTGTTCAATAATTACACACACCTAATTAAAAATGTAATTTTTTTGGTTTTTATAAAGATTTTTTCTTATAGATAACCATGTCAATATTACCTTAAATTATCTGTTGAAAAGCACAAATTTAATATATACACTGTGATCACTAATAAAAGTCAATATTCAAAGTCCAATTAAAGGTAAAAAACCACGAAACACACAATAAATCACAGAAAATGTAAACAAATCGGCCATTGAAAAATATCGAATAACATTTCGGCGTGACTGCCTGCGGCAACGTTTGTCAAGTTAAAAATATTCGATTCATGGTATATTTTCTTTCTCTTAATTAGATGTGAGCCAAAAAGGACATTAAAGTTTACATGCAGAAATTGTAAACAACTTGGCAACCAGGGCAAAGCGATGATTGCTCCATCTACGATAGCCTGCCATGATGAAAGACAAAGACATATTTATTGGAACTTGCGTTAAACCAGAAAGAGATAAATACACTGGACAAATTGTTAGGACCAGTTACTCGTCTCATTGTTGTCTCTGACCCCGTCACACGATGTTCATTGGACGTCATTCATCCAATCACTAACCTTCCTGTCGTCATTTAACTTCGCTGAACTTCCAGGAAGCAGTGTTTTAGTATGTGTACTTGAATTAGTCCACCAGATCATCCTCCCAATAATCCTGACCTAACGCCTTGCAATTTTCATTTTTTCTTTATTAAAGAAAAACTAGGTGGACAACGGATTGAAGAAAATTGGTAGAGGCAAACGGCAAAGAGAGGAAGGCCAATGGGCAACTGGCTTCTAACACATTCCTTTTTATTCAATAATACAGGGATTAAAAAAACCGTTATTTATTGAAAAAATGCTCCAATCACTAACCTTCCTGTCGTCATTTAACTTCGCTGAACTTCTAGGAAGCAGTGTTTTAGTAAGTGTACTTGAATTAGTCCACCAGATCATCCTCCCAATAATCCTGACCTAACGCCTTGCAATTTTCATTTTTATTTATTAAATAAAAACTAGGTGGACAACAGTTTTAAGAAAATTGGTAGAGGCAAACGGCAAAGAGAGGAAGGCCAATGGGCAACTGGCTTCTAACACATTCCTTTTTATTCAATAATACAGGGATTAAAAAAACTGTTATTTATTGAAAAAATGCTCCAATCACTAACCTTCCTGTCGTCATTTAACTTCGCTGAACTTCCAGGAAGCAGTGTTTTAGTAAGTGTACTTGAATTAGTCCACCAGATCATCCTCCCAATAATCCTGACCTAACGCCTTGCAATTTTCATTTTTCTTTATTAAATAAAAACTAGGTGGACAACAGTTTTAAGAAAATTGGTAGAGGCAAACGGCAAAGAGAGGAAGGCCAATGGGCAACTGGCTTCTAACACATTCCTTTTTATTCAATAATACAGGGATTAAAAAAACTGTTATTTATTGAAAAAATGCTCCAATCACTAACCTTCCTGTCGTCATTTAACTTCGCTGAACTTCCAGGAAGCAGTGTTTTAGTATGTGTACTTGAATTAGTCCACCAGATCATCCTCCCAATAATCCTGACCTAACGCCTTGCAATTTTCATTTTTCTCTATTAAAGAAAAGCTAGGTGGACAACAGTTTTAAGAAAATTGGTAGAGGCAAACGGCAAAGAGAGGAAGGCCAATGGGCAACTGGCTTCTAACACATTCCTTTTTATTCAATAATACAGGGATTAAAAAAACTGTTATTTATTGAAAAAATGCTCCAATCACTAACCTTCCTGTCGTCATTTAACTTCGCTGAACTTCTAGGAAGCAGTGTTTTAGTAGTTGAATTAGTTCACCAGATCATCCTCCCAATAATCCTGACCTAACGCCTTGCAACTTTCATTTTTTCTCTATTGAAGAAAAACTAGGTGGACAACGGTTTTAAGAAAATTGGTAGAGGCAAACGGCAAAGAGAGGAAGGCCAATGGGCAACTGGCTTCTAACACATTCCTTTTTATTCAATAATACAGGGATTAAAAAACTGTTATTTATTGAAAAAATGCTCCAATCACTAACCTTCCTGTCGTCATTTAACTTCGCTGAACTTCTAGGAAGCAGTGTTTTAGTAGTTGAATTAGTTCACCAGATCATCCTCCCAATAATCCTGACCTAACGCCTTGCAACTTTCATTTTTTCTCTATTGAAGAAAAACTAGGTGGACAACGGTTTTAAGAAAATTGGTAGAGGCAAACGGCAAAGAGAGGAAGGCCAATGGGCAACTGGCTTCTAACACATTCCTTTTTATTCAATAATACAGGGATAACAAAAACCGTAATTTATTGAAAAAATGCTCCAATCACTAACCTTCCTGTCGTCATTTAACTTCGCTGAACTTCTAGGAAGCAGTGTTTTAGTAGTTGAATTAGTTCACCAGATCATCCTCCCAATAATCCTGACCTAACGCCTTGCAACTTTCATTTTTCTCTATTGAAGAAAAACTAGGTGGACAACGGTTTTAAGAAAATTGGTAGAGGCAAACGGCCAAGAGAGGAAGGCCAATGGGCAACTGGCTTCTAACACATTCCTTTTTATTCAATAATACAGGGATTAAAAAACTGTTATTTATTGAAAAAATGCTCCAATCACTAACCTTCCTGTCGTCATTTAACTTCGCTGAACTTCTAGGAAGCAGTGTTTTAGTAGTTGAATTAGTTCACCAGATCATCCTCCCAATAATCCTGACCTAACGCCTTGCAACTTTCATTTTTCTCTATTGAAGAAAAACTAGGTGGACAACGGTTTTAAGAAAATTGGTAGAGGCAAACGGCAAAGAGAGGAAGGCCAATGGGCAACTGGCTTCTAACACATTCCTTTTTATTCAATAATACAGGGATTAAAAAAACTGTTATTTATTGAAAAAATGCTCCAATCACTAACCTTCCTGTCGTCATTTAACTTCGCTGAACTTCTAGGAAGCAGTGTTTTAGTAGTTGAATTAGTTCACCAGATCATCCTCCCAATAATCCTGACCTAACGCCTTGCAACTTTCATTTTTTCTCTATTGAAGAAAAACTAGGTGGACAACGGTTTTAAGAAAATTGGTAGAGGCAAACGGCAAAGAGAGGAAGGCCAATGGGCAACTGGCTTCTAACACATTCCTTTTTATTCAATAATACAGGGATAACAAAAACCGTAATTTATTGAAAAAATGCTCCAATCACTAACCTTCCTGTCGTCATTTAACTTCGCTGAACTTCTAGGAAGCAGTGTTTTAGTAGTTGAATTAGTTCACCAGATCATCCTCCCAATAATCCTGACCTAACGCCTTGCAACTTTCATTTTTTCTCTATTGAAGAAAAACTAGGTGGACAACGGTTTTAAGAAAATTGGTAGAGGCAAACGGCCAAGAGAGGAAGGCCAATGGGGAACTGGCTTCTAACACATTTCTTTTCATTCAATA
Organism: Listronotus bonariensis; assembly: GCA_014170235.1. Taxonomy (NCBI): domain Eukaryota; kingdom Metazoa; phylum Arthropoda; class Insecta; order Coleoptera; family Curculionidae; genus Listronotus; species Listronotus bonariensis. The sequence continues at coordinate 87,528 of JACEGR010003217.1, read as the reverse complement.
ATACAGGGATTAAAAAACCGTTATTTATTGAAAAATACATTTTTAAGTGGATTAGAAAACGTAATGTGGTCTATAATGTATTAAATAACACCAACTATAATCTGAATTAATAAACAATTATTTATCTATAGTTTTTAGGTATATTTACGTTTAATTGTTTAAGGATTGGAGGAAATGGTAAATGGTAATTCTATTTCGTAACTTGTTATAAGTAACAAACTATTACCTAATATAATCTACTTGTCTTATTGTTTAATAAACCGGATTATTAAAAATTATGACAACAAAAAAGTGGTAAATTTAACATTCTATTCTTGTTTGTAAATAGTGAATGGGGATTATTAATACAAGGATTTGGAAAATTGCTGTATTTTTAACACGCTTTTATTAGCTTGGGTTGTATGTATGTAACGGAATCTTTAAGCTTAATTTTCACCAACTTCCAGCGATTCGATTTCTTATAAACTTTGCACACGTATCAAGGACCCATGACAATGCAATAATCTGCAAACAGTATCCCGTTATCCTGATTAGGATCGCCAGGATAAATAAATTCCTTTATAGATTTTCTGTAGGAGAGTAACAGAGAAAGAGCTAGTGCGCGATCTGCGCATGCGTGCAGTTTCGGACGTACTCTCAGCATAAGGCTGACAGAAATTTGTTCGGAGTAGTTGCGTTCTAAAACCCCATGCAACAGTGAAGCTTTAATTGAAATGATTAGATTACGAAATAGTTCATGAAACATTTCAATATCACATGTCCGCAGAAAACTAATTGATATATGAAACTAAAAATGAAAAATAAATAATAGTTTAAAAAACTAAAAACACGCTTTTATATGCAACCGAACTAAAAATTAGAAAATAATTTTTCATTACAAAGAGTTTGTATTACAGTAATAAAAGGTCAAACAATAAATCATAATTATATACCTCAAAATAGAATTATAATAAAATTTAAGATAATAACAGAATAATTCACTTCAGAATAAATGCGTGGGGTGCTTAATATATTAAATGTTATAATTATTTCATTTGTAAATATCTATGAGGGAAAAGTTATGAAAAAATAGTAAAATGCACCTCATGCTTTTTACTCTGAAGTGAATTATTCTGTTATTATCTTAAATTTTATTATAATTCTATTTTAAGGTATATAATTATGATTCATTGTTTGACCTTTTATTACTGTAATACAAACTTTGTAATGAAAAATTATTTTCTAATTTTTAGTTCGGTTGCATATAAAAGCGTGTTTTTTTAGTTGTTTTAAACTATTATTTATTCTTAAATTATCTACCCACTCTCTTTTACATATTCGAGGGCACAATAGCTAGTGTCGGCATGCATGGTCAATTGACTTTTGCCGGTTTATGCTGGTTTGGGAACTGCTTATTTGGGCACCTAATAAGATTTTACCTGACATAACCTTTTTTTTCTGGTTTGGTTACCTCAACAATAATGCATAACTCTTTCTTTTTGTTTGATACCTAAAGGTGGGAATATAATTCTTAAGTGGATTTATGTTTTACCCATCTATTATTGATCTGTAATACCTTAGGAAACGGAATATGTTATGGTAGCAATAATACCTGCTATCACACCTAGGGCATTATAAGCGGGCATTATGATAATGCCCGCTTATAATGTATGATAAAATAAAATCAATAACTTTCCAGTTCCTGAAAATATGCCATTAAAACGGTTATTTGAAGAATTGCGTTCGCCTCTTTTCCAAATACCAAATATGCCATACTCCCGATCATACTGTTGCCTTGATTTAACTGGCAAAAAGATTTTCCGGTCGCTTTTATGGCCTATTCTCTTATATTTTGTGGAATTTCTTCCATTTTGAGCAAATCGTTAAATAAAATATGCCAACTGACTAACTGATAGAAACATCAAAGTCAAACTTAACACCAGTCATTATCTACTTACGTATACAGGTACAGGTGCAACTTATTTTTTATATTGCGAATAAATAATATAATTAGTCATTGAAAAACTCTTTTTGGGTAAAACATAAAGCATTGTATGCACCACGGGCTTTACTGGACTATAATGCCCATCAGGTCGAAATAGCCCGAGGGCCTCTGGCCCGAGTCCTAGTAACGCCCTTGATACATAAATAGCTATTCTTATAGAGATTTAGATTATCTGGTAATAATTATTATGACGATTTTTAATTTATGTTGTTCCAATAATTTAATACCAACTTGAAAATAAAATTGTCTTCGTGCAAATTTCGCAAAAATTGTAAATAGTCTTAAATGAAAAAGAGATAAAATACTGAATACACGTACATTAACATAGCATGAAGTAAAGTAATTATTTGCAGTGCTAAAATTGCAATTAAACGAGTGGTTGCGTGCAGACTACGATTTAAAAACATTTAGCCTTTTGTTGATATCACCATTGTAGTTTTCTCGCGTGAATTTCTTAATTTATTGTAAAAAAGTGAAACTTTATTAACTTTCCCTAAGAACACTCAATTTTATTGTCTTAATAATAATTTAATTATCTTGACAAATAAACCTGGAGACCTGGAGACCATATATCTAAGCTTGATTGGTATAGTTGGGACCAAACATAATTCATTCTGAAAGCAATGCCACAAGGTACAGAAAAAATGATAAAGTAAACAAACCTTTTCGATAGCACATAGCCTTTGACAGAACTAACCCGTGCCGTCGGGTTTAATATTTTTGCTGCAATAAGTTATTGTTCACAAAAGGGGTTTGTTTTATATTGTCAGAGACAACAATGAGACGAGTAACTGGTCCTAACAATTTGTCCATTGTATTTATCTCTTTCTGGTTTAACGCAAGTTCCAATAAATATGTCTTTGTCTTTCATCATGGCAGGCTATCGTAGATGGAGCAATCATCGCTTTGCCCTGGTTGCCCAGTTGTTTACAATTTTTGCATGTAAACTTTAATGTCCTTTTTTGGCTCACATCTAATTAAGAGAAAGAAAATATACCACGAATCGAATATTTTTAACTTGATAAACGTTGCCGCAGGCAGTCACGCCGAAATGTTATCCGATATTTGTGTTTGATATTTTTCAATGGCCGATATGTTTGGACAGTTTGTTTACATTTTCTGTGATTTATTGTGTGTTTCTGTGGTTTTTTACCTTTAATTGGACTTTGAATATTGACTTTTATTAGTCATCACAGTGTATATATTAAATTTGTGCTTTTCAACAGATAATTTAAGGTTATATTGACATGGCTATCTGTAAGAAATAATCTTTATAAAAACCAAATAAATGACATTTTTAATTAGGTGTGTGTAATTATTGAACTAAACCCCAATATTTTATATTAATAGGAAACAAAAACAAGTACCTAACATTAAGGGCAAAAATAGCACAGCTATATAATTTGAATTTGGCGGGCAAACGATAAAGTCGACTCACGCGCCATCTGCGTTTACCTTCCTTGAAGACAGACAAGGTAGGCCCAGCAGCTATCTTTCTCTCTCGGATAATTTATTTACATTTAGTTGCTCGTCTCATTCTTGTCTCTGATATTGTGCCTACTTTGCGGCATTGCTTTCAGAATAATTTATGTCTGGTCCCAACTATACCTACCATGTGACAGGTTGGAGAAGGCAGATTATGAGCAAAAAAAAACAAACGATGGACTTATTTTCGATAGTGTTTTTAAATTATTATTTTTCAATCGCTTTCGCTTGAAAAACATAAACAATTTTGCAAATTACGTTATGTTCGGAACATGAAATCTAGCCATTTATTTTTTTTTTCAAGTAAGTCTTAAGTCTCTAAAAGGTGCGGAAAAATCCAATCACAAACTTCTGAGCCTAAAATTTGATAATCTACCCAACGTACCTCAAGTCAAAAGTGGATGATTAGGGCGATACAGGGTGTTAAAAATTTAATCTAGTTTTAGTGTTTTACAAATAATTTTGTTAATAAAAGTTGTATTGTCACACTATTTGGCTATAGGAGGTTTTGGGAGACGTAAATTGTATAAACTGCTATAAATTTTATCGTAAACTCTAAAGTGCCCTTTATTCTATAACATATTTTACCTAAAAATGTATATGTGGTAAAAGTCGGTTTGAGCAGCCGTTTTTGAAATATCTTAATTTAAAAAAATTACTTTCTGTATGGCCAGGTCAAAACTATACAGGGTGCAGGGCCGTATTAACTGTATGAGGCGCCCTAGGCTAGAATTCCAAGAGCGCCTATTATCCACAAAAAATTTTGAAGACCAAAAAAAAATAGTTCTAATCCCCACCCGACCTAAACTTTTTTGAAACTTCCCTGTCTAGAGCCTATTACTCCCCTGTCTGGCGCTTATTTTTTCATGGCGCCCTAGGCTGTAGCCTAGTCAGCCTAATAGATAATACGGCACCGACAGGGTGATCCAGAATAAGATACCCATTTTGAGAGTGGAAATCCTTGGGTAATTTTAAAAATAAAAGTAAGCTTTTTTACCAGTATGTATCTTAAAAGTTAAGACATTAAGCCCACATGTTTATAACATCTTTTTAATTACCTATTAATACAAAAAATATTTCTAAGGGGTCTCCATATTTTGTATAATAAAATCTGCAAAACCTCATCATTACTTTCCGAAATCGACAACTATAAAAATAATGTTCTGATAAGACAAGGTCATATTGCAAAAAATGATAAAAATTTGCTTGTTTGGCTGGATAAAATTTTAAACATAACAAAAAATATAATAAACTGTATTATTTCTGATAATAATTTTGATAACAATTGAATTATTGCTTTGCTTTAGTAAAAAACATAATTTAATGGCATTTAAAATTAATTAGGGCCAAACCTTTATTGGGATTAAACAATAACGTATGTCCTAAAAGTTTTCACACACAATATTTATCGGTTTTTTTTTATGAAGAAATTTATTTAAACACTAACTAGTTATCATAAATTACAACTCAATACTTAACTAAACTATACTATCGAATTATGTGGAGTGGCCCATTCTACTCTACCAGACGCAAATTTCTTCGAATGTCTCTCATGAGGTCCTGGACGGAATTTAGTTCAATTTCTCTTAATTTCTCGTAAATTCGCCGTCTTAATTGTTCCTCATCTTGTGCTTCCCAGCCTCCATGATAAACCTTTCTAGACAGTACAGCCCAAAAATCCTCTATTGGGCGAGCTTGCGGCAAGTTTGGAGGATTATCGTTTTTGGGAACAAAAGGTATGTGGTGTTGTCGAAGCCAGTTTTGGGTATCTCTTGAGTAATGGCATGATGCTAGGTCTGGCCAAAACATGATATCGTCATTAGCATGATGTTCGCGGACAAACTGAAGCAATTTGGAAAGGCAGTTATCAATATAGCTCTGACTATTCAAAGCTTCATCCCTCACTCTTCCCACAAAAGGTCGGGATACACCCCTGTTAGAAATTGCGCACCAGACAAGGATTTTATCTGCAAATTTCGCTTTATGTTTGTATCTAACATTGTCAGGGCATTCCTCTACGTTGTCCGTATAAAATCCATCGTTTCCCTTCATTTCAGAATTACTCAAAGTGAAATACTTTTCGTCATCTAAAATAATGACTTTTTCATTGGCAAAATGTACCCGCCTCAGTTGACGACAACATCTTGGTATACGAAGAAGCTGCGCTTGAGAGTATTTGGGGCACTTACGTCTCTGTCGATATTTAAGACCATTCCTCCTCAATTCCAACTATATCGTACTCTTAGAAGATCTGTATTGCCTAGCCAGTCTCCTCGTTGACATTCCAATCTGGTTTTTTGCTCTTCTCACCAATCTCTCTGACCTCTGTGAGGTAAATGCACGTGATCTTCCACTTTTTGGGAAATTCAGACTTGGTATTCACTGCTCGCTCTCCGCTATCCCAACTGACAGTAAATAAAGTAAATAAACTTTTGTTTTCAAAGGCAACTTGATATTATTTTGTTTTTGTTAAAATTAAAGACAATGAGTTTTGTGCCAAAACTTTTAGGACATACGTTAAGCTCATTTATTATACTTTGGCCACTACAAATTGATAATGAATACCTGGTAACTCCGGTTAATGTAGTTTTAAACCAATAAAATAATGTTTTCATTGTGGTAACTAGGGTTACTGACTTTTTAAACCAATCAAATACATTTTTGTTTAGATGTTTTTCTCAATTTATAGTGAACAGAGTATAGTTACGAAGATAGATTAACATGTTAAAGGATGCTAATTTTATTTTACACTGTCATGAGGCAACGCCTTCAAATTATTTTTATGAAAGAATGACAATTTTTTAAATTATTTAATGTAACATTGTTTAAACAACACAATAACTTTTTCGTTTCGCCGACGAAGTACCCTACACTCCAGTTTTCAGGTTCCTGAACCCATCACTAAACCTGACTTGGAAAACAAACGCAGAGCGATGCAGATATCTCTTTCGCAGGATCTTAATTTAATATTGGATTGGAGCGCCAAAAATCTCGTTCAATTTAATGCATCCAAAACATAATCATGTTTTTTGTCGCGAAAAGAGTCATCACATACTCATCCTCTACTTATAAGCGGCCAAGTTTACAGAGCAAGGACACCTTCAATCTTGTGGGCGTCACATTTGAAAGTAACCTTAACTGGCATAAACACATTGTATCTATAGACACGGCAGCTTCAAAAAAGCTTGTATTTCTCTTTCGAGCCAAAAAGTATCTTTCCGCTTCTAATTTATACACTTTATATGTGTCCCAAATCCGACCTCCCTTGGAATATTGTTCCCATGTCTGGGACATGGCGTCCCCCACAACCCTAAGCATTCTTGATTCTAATCAAAGAAGAGCTATTCGTCTCATTAATGATCCATCACTTACAGAAAGACTTCCCTCTCTTGCCCATCGTCGGGCTGTGGGGGATTTATCGCTTTATTATAGGTACTTGGCTTCTGCTCTGAAGAATTGTCCAGTATAGTTCCTCTACTCACGGTTCCCAACAGAGAAACTCGTGGTTTCGCGCGTATGCATCCCTATACGGTCCAACTGGACAGGCAACGAACTTCTCACTTTGTTCGTTCTTTTTATCCCTAGAGTTTCTAGAATGTGGAACCTGCTGCCCGTGGAGGTCTTTCCTTCCCCCAAATCTTCAAGTATTTAAGTCCCGTGTCAACAAACTCCCTCTTACCTCGCTTAAGACACCCACGGTACGTTAGTATTTAGGCTTTAAGCCTTCGTGATTTGTCCAAAGATAAAAAAACTAATAAATAAAGACATTTTTTATTTTGTAATTTGTGAAAAAAACTCAAGTCTTTTATTAATTTTAGGCGAAGAACCAATTCTAAAACGGTATTTACCAATCGGTTAAGTTGACGTTTAAACAATGTATTATACGTCAAAGTTGTCACCATTTAATCCCGCGGTTATAATTGATTGAACGCCTAAAATTGATGTTTGATTTACAACCCCCCATCAAAAATCAAGTTTTAAATACGAATCCTTTATCTATATTTTTCGTGAATTTAAACAAATTTTACCGGCAAATCCCAAATTTTAAAAAATTATCTATATTTTCCGAAAAACTTTAACAAATTGAAATTTTTCACTCTGCAATTTTTGCAGGGTCATGTTTCAGTTTGTAGATAAGACTAGAGACCCTATAAAAAGAAAAATAACATCATATTTAAAAAAATAGTCAAATATATCGCGAATATTTTAAAACTTTAAACCATTCTTTTTAAAGAAAATAAAAAGCGACATTTTTATTCCGGGTTTAAATACCGATTAAATGAAGATCGCAAATCAAACCGGTATTTTAAAGCACTCCAAAAACGGAATCAGGTAGAAAGTTACCATAAGGTTTTGGTTATACTGTCACAATTTTGTGAATCTTTGTTCTTAAAACAAAGAACAGCCAAAGAAACCAATATTAGATTAAAATAAATTACCTATGTGAATGCCACATTAGAGTAATCTATACCTACTTTATGGAGAATTAACGGTATTTTTATAAAAAACTGATCGAGATGCGACGTGTTTCCTAAATAACGTTAACGTAGCAATGAGCTTCTTTGTTTTAAATAAAGACCTATTATAGTTAGACCCATATTTATTTCATTCATTTCATCCCCCACAGCCCGACGATGGGCAAGAGAGGGAAGGCTTTCTGTAAGTGAAGGATCATTAATGAGACGAATAGCTCTTTTTGAATAGAATCCAGAATGCTTAAGGTTGTGGGGGACGCCATGCCCCAGATATGAGAACAATATTCCAAGGGAGGTCGGATTTGGGACACATATAAAGTGTATAAATTAGAAGGAAAAAATACTTTTTGGCTCGAAAGAGAAATCCAAGCTTTTTTGAAGCTGCCGTGACTATAAATACAATGTGTTTATGCCAGTTAAGGTTACTTTCAAATGTGACTCCCACAAGATTGAAGGTGTCTTTGCTCTGTAAAACTTGGCCGCTCATAAGTAGAGGATGAGTATTTAATGACTCTTTTCGCGACAAGGAACATGATTGTGTTTTGGATGCAAAATGGACGATATTTTTAGCGCCCCAATCCAATATTAAATTAAGATCTTGCGAAAAAGATATCTGCATCGCTCTGCGTTTGTTTTCCAAGTCAGGTTTAGTAATGGGTTTAGGAACCTGAAAACTGGAGTGAAGGGTACTATCGTCGGCGAAACTATGAATGGAATTAGTTGTGGACGAGAGAAGGTCGTTAATGTGAAGAAGAAACAATGTTGGTGCCAGAACTGAGCCCTGAGGGACTCCAGCATTTACTTGGTGAAAGCTTGAAGAATGGCCGTCCACAATAACTGATATACGACGATCAGATAGATAACTAGAAAGCCAAATACAGAGTTTAGTTGAAAGACCATAGAAGGGAAGTTTATTAAGAAGTGCGGCATGCCAGACCTAGTCAAAAGCTTTGGATATATCAAGAGCAACGATCTGGGACTCACCAAGAAACTCAAGAGACTTATTCCAGCAGTGTGATACGAAGGAAATAAGATCTGCTGTAGATCTTTTGTGGCGAAATCCAAACTGCCTGTCATGCAAAATTTTGTGTTTTTCTAAGTACTTAAGAATTTGTGAATTAATTAGTTTTTCCATCACATTTGAAAGTCAAATACATTGTATCTATAGCCACGGTAGCTTCAAAAAACTAGGATTTCTCTTTCAAGACGAAAATTATTTTTCCCCTTCTAATTTATACTCTTTATTTATATGTGTCCCAAATCCAACCTCCCTTGAAATATTGTTCTCATATCTGGAGCATGGCGTCCCCACAACCTTAAGCATTCTTGATTCCATTCAAAGAAGCCTTCGTGAATTGTCCAAAGATAATAAAAAACCCTGTATCTTTAGAACGGAAAATTTAAACCCCATATTTATATGAACTTTTTTATAAAATGTTCCAGGAATACACCCTTAAAAAAGGCACGAAAACATGATTTGATAAAAACGTTAGGAGCAACCACCCAAAGTCATAAGGGAAAATAGTTTATCTCCAAATCTATGTTACCTTTATTAAATATACAGTGTGTTAATTTAAAAGGTACCACACTTTATTTGTCAGTCCCTATGAAAAATCTAAAAAACGCAAAACATGTAACTATACTTTGTTTCTTAGGGAAACACTTTGTACGTTTGTTTTCAATCAAATTGTATAACCCATCTAAGGGTGGTGACAAACCCCAAAATCTTTTAAACTGACGTACAGTTTATATTTTTAAAAGCTAATAAACTGTTTAGCGAATGTATGTTTTATAATATTTTTATAAACACCAAAGATAAGGAAGTGTTTTCTATTTAAAAGTTATTAATCACAATCACCTTAATCAGTTATTTGCCTGACGTAAATAGCGATTAAAGAATTATTGATAATATTTTTCGACGTCGTAATCTTTCAAATTCCTTTTTATTTTGTTGTTGGAGAAAAGTAGAAGTATTTTATGTTATTATAAAAGTTGCAGTAACACCTTTTTTAACTTAACCAATGCATAAGTTTGTTACAATAATGTATGGATAATTAAAAACCTACAGATAATAGGCTTTGTTCGCGGGTTCGATTCTGAACCGGTTTTGGGACTATTCGCATGCGCAGTAAAAAAGCAGCGTTCGCGGTTAGTAAAATCCTGAATTTTTAGTAACAGTTCTGTGTTCGCGGGTTACAATGGAATCAGTTCGTTACCGGTTCGTAACCTGATTAGCAGTCAAGGGATTTTTGTTGGAACTAAAAGTTCAGTTCGGAATTTCATGAGCTTTGTCGACATGGTCAGCTGTTTTCTGTTTTTGTGGTACAGAAATAAACCGTTGTATTCCAGTTTATTTGTTTCTGCCACTTTTTATGCGGGTTAATATACCTGTTGAATATTTTTAAATATTTTTGTGATTCTGAACGTATATAAACAAAGGATTTTTAATTGTATTCTGTATGAATGTATGTATGCAATAAAATTAATAAAGATTAAATTAAAAAATATAGACCATATAACAAAATTTTACCATTTCTTGTTGTTTCAATTTTATCCTTAGTTAAATACACATACTTATGTTAAAAACGAGAGGAGGCCGGGAATCCCTCGTCGTCCGCCGAGAGACCTCGAGTGGCTTTCGACAGTATAACAATTGTTTCTATGATTTTAATTTTTTTTTGTGTAGTATCCAATTTAACCATGAAAAATCCTAACCAAAAGGCTAGGTTAGAATACATCATCAGCTGTATAGAAAATCGTTCGGTAAATAAAAATTCCGAACTAATAAATAACTAGACATAGGCGCTTTAAAACAATTCTAAACCAGTTCGGTTCTGGTTCAGAATTAGTTCATTACTAGACCCGCAGAACAAAGCTCATATGGGACATCTTTTTTATTAATTTTTTTCCCTGCCCTCCATCTCTATTTGAAATACTATCACTCTTATTGAAGGACCCTTTAGTTAACACCTAAGCATTTTTAATTATAACTCGCCCTGTATAATACCCATCAAAGTAAAATTTTGTCTTTCATAGTTTTAGACTATGCAAACATATTTCCCAAAATTGTGTGTTAAAATTTAAAAATTTCGGTCCATTTGTACTCTTGTAACACCCATCCTGGGACACACTGTAGAGTTAGTTATACGTTACCTTTTAAAGCTAAAAGTAGGTTTGTTCCAGCAGGCTGTCAGAAATGTTTGCAACTGTTCGGATTCTACGCACGTCAAATTTGTCGTTCCAGCAGTGCCATGTTTGTAACATTATACAATTGTTTGTTGTTCCAGCAGTAGTTTTAAGATGTTGAAAACATGTTGGAAACTGTTTGAAAAGTTTGCAAACTTTCTTCAAACATTACTGACAATTTTAACATAACCTTTCTTGTATTGACGATTGTTGCTAACATGTTTCTGATATTCTGCTGGAACACACCTAGTACCAACACCACCGGGAGCAAACCGTTCCGCGATACCTATATTAATTACCTATACAAACCATTTATCTTACCATGTAAAAAAAAACGACCAGTAATAAATTACGTCCATTATAACAGATTACTGAAATATTAAAAGCAGGTAAAATACCTTTCCTTTACTTTGGTTTCTACCATATAAACCAAAACAATGTCTCCGTTTTTCTGATTGATTGCCCTTATGTTTTATCTCGATCTTTGTTTGAAAGGAAAAGTAAAGTGTCACTATTCAATAATCGTATCAGTTTCTTTTAAATGACAGGCAGAGAGAAATTTTGTTGTATAATTTTGCAGGTAATTTACTATTAAAGTAAGAGAGCCTGTGAGCGGAAATTTTTATGTTTTTAGGATATTCTGAAAAGTTTTCAGAATATCCTAGAAAAACATAAAAATTTTGAATTTTAAAACTTAAATAATAGTAAGTTTTTATTTTTATTATTTTTATTCCATTTGTCTTGACAACGGTGGCAGATTTGCCACCGAAACGTCGATTATTAATTATCTTTTTACTTGTTTAAATTTTTTTTTTGGTTTTTTAGTACTTTTAATTTTATTTTGGCGTGTACCCAAATAAATACCATCCATTAAATGAATCCGACAACTACAGGACATATCTTCAATCTACATACTTGTTTTTTTAGGTATGAGGAAGTAGATAAGATTGTAGGTTTTAATTAACAATGAAAATTAACGTTTCCACAATACTGATACTTACTTATTTTGAAATAAAATACTGTTCAAAACAAAATCATAATCCTAAACATCTTTTTTCCACAAATTTTCGATATTGACAAAAAATAAGTGTACTTTCCTCTTAAGAAAAATTCATATTTTAAGATATTTCATATACCTACCACCGAAAACAATTAATATGGGATGGTTGAATTTTTTTCGTAAAATTAATAATAGTTTTCCTTATGGTACGAACTTAAGTAGATGTACTCCAATCTTTGGTTTGTACCTCAACTGGGTTAGTTATTTAGTGTTTAGGCGCTTTTGTTTTTCGCTTTAGTATAATTTTTATCACTATTTATACTTTTTAAACTGGTTCTTTGTCTGTCTTACAGTTCAAGGAAATTTAGTAAATATTGACTCACACAGAAATCCTTTATTGTTCACTGTGTTTGCTCCAGCAAGATATTCATTAAATACAGGTGCTATTTTATCAAGTCAGTTATTTAAAGTGATTTTCAAGTTATTTTTGGTAAGTGCTAGAATGTGGTCTGAGATGCTTCGCTTTCAGATACAAGGTGTCAAAGTTTATTTTTATTTATGTTTTTTTCTGCATAATTTCCTAGAATAATGTACGATTTCCGAACGAAATTGGCACCTGGGGTTTGACATGAGAAATTTGAATTTGTTCTTAATTTAGCTCTTACTTGTAGGGCTGACAGCCACATGTATATTCTCACTTTCAAGGCTCATGACTTTTTGTACAACCCTGTATTTACATTTTTTGTTAAAAGAAATGGATTCCTTAGTCATTTTACGTAAAAGAGTACTCTTATTAGATGACGCTTCAGGAGCAACCGTTTTCGAAATATTTTAGTTTAGAATAATCGATGCATACGGCAATAAATATGCTAAGTAAAGACCGCCGAAATGACGGTTTTATCAAGTAGCCGGTCTTTACTTAGCATATTTATTACTAAGCGTATGCATCGATTATTTTAAACTAAAATATTTCGAAAACGGTTGCTCCTAGCGTCATCTAATAAGAGTACCTTTTTTACGTAAAAATGACTAAGGAATCCATTTCTTTTAACAAAAATGTAAATACAGGGTTGTACAAAAGTCATGAGCCTTGAAAGTGAGAATATACATGTGGCTAGCGCCCTCTACAAGTAAGAGCTAAATTAAGAACAAATTCAAATTTCTCATGTCAAAAACCCCCAGGTACCAATTTTCGTTCGGAAATCGGCATTATTTAGGAAATTATGCAGAAAAACATAAATAAAAATAAAACTTTGACACCCTGTATCTTGAAAGCGAAGCATCTTAGACCACACGTTCATAGGAACTTTTTACCTTAAAAATACTTGAAAATCACTCTCTGAAATATCGGACACTTATTAAATAACACCCTGTATATTTACGTATTTATGTAAAATATTAATGTATATTATATTTTGCAAAAAATGAATCTTATATAAAAGTATTACCTAAAACGCAAAAAAATAACACCAAAACGGCGAAAAAAGCTTCCAGTACCATTGCTAACAAAGAATTATGGAACAAGGATTACGCTCACAAATTTAGTGAACATAGGGCTTAAATGGGATCGAGCGCCCCTTATTAAAAGTTCTTTCACTTGAGCGGAGGGCATTTATGAAAATTCGCTAATACCGCTCGAGAAAAAAAATTGCAAAATAGTAGATTAAACAAAAGATTAGTAGTATTTTATGAATCTTGACTAAGCACTAATAAGGCAATGGTTATTTACCATTACAAGATGCGAAATTTTACTTTTGCGTGTGAGAGTGGTTTTAATGGCTAGATGACAGCCGAGGGCTATTAACGCCTCGAACACTTGAAGAAACCTTCTAGATGAGCGCTTATTGTATCGTTAAGAGGTAAATGTGTTAATCAAGTAATTGGAAAGCACACTATTTCCAATGTACCTAAAGAAATTGCGAAGTTTTTGAAGCTTGAAGACATCAAGTAGATACACTGACCATTCTTTAAAAGAACGTCAACTACGTTCCTTGCCAATGACTTCGGATATCGATATTTTGGACTTAAAAGGCATGGAGGTTGGAAGTCTTCTTCTGTTGCGGAGGGATATATTGTTAAATCCTATAGTAATTGGTGGAAATTTTAAAGAAGATTTTACACGAAATTCTTACCAATATTTTCTCTAATGAAGTAACAGTGAAAAACATGAATATTGACGTAGTTAAAGGTGATAACGATACCCCAACAACAAATTTAAAAACTGTTAATTCAAGTATTATTCCTCCAATTTCTTTTGCTAATTGCTCAAATTGCACAATTACTTTTAATGTCAATACCTAACCTAGTTTTTTAAAATATTTTGTCATAAATTAGTTACTTTTTATAAGTAAATCCTAATATTTCCCACAAGCATATTTTTCTTTTTTTACTCTTACTTTTTGTCCAGGCGCTGAAAATATTACTTTCGTAGCTAGCAACGCTTAGCAACCAGGTAATACGAAGAGTCTCTTCGTTATCATTCGCGTTTGTTAGGACTCACAAAAGTTTTCCTTATTATATACAGTAGTAGAAAAATAAATTTAATAGTAATAGTTCTCTATTCACCTTTAAAACATAAAAAAAACTTTATAATTTTAAAATAACATGTTAATTACAAATTTGTCTCATCTCCTTTCTCCGAATCATTAAAAATGATTAACCTACAACTGCTAAACTGTCCCATTAATTTATGGTAATTTTACCAGCAGACGGACGTTGACAATTATTACGTTAAAAATCTTAAACGAAAAGAAATTTTAGTAATATGATTGCTTTTTGCACTTGGCGGAAGTAAAATTTTATTGCAGTTTAGTTGACACAAATTCATAATATTCTTCAGATAAATACGAGGTAATTCTCAAAAATTCTTGGTTTGACAACGGGGACCAAAATTTACATTGTTTTTACTACTACCCAGTAATGTATCAAAAGTATAATCCTGAGTATAATACTCGTAGTTATTAAGTTATTAATGGTAAAACGGTAAAATAGTAATTTATGTTTTACCCATCTATTATTGATCTGTAATACCTTGGAAACGGAATATGTTATGGTAGCAATAATACTCTGCTATCACACCTAGGGCATTATAAGCGGGCATTATGATAATGCCCGCTTATAATGCCCTAATGCGCTAATATGGAAATTTTATTGCTTATCCAATTTTATTTCTCTCACAATAAAGATCAAGTTTATACAAAAAATAATTTTTCTTTAAACAATACTAAAATATTAAACTTTATTTCCAAAATAAAATTACAATTTTGGAATGTCCCGGAAAATGTAGCTGATCCCACTATAGAATGGTCGGTGTTTTTGTGATGGTAGCAGCGGTGGTAGCATTAACGCTATTTTTGTATAGAAGAACAGTCCATTAATAAATTTTAATATTTGTTCTCTTTCCAAAACTTTAGACTTCTTCGGGACATATCCTTTCGACTTAACTTTTTAAAAAGATATGAGACGATGGTATTGCGAAATGTCTATATTTTCATAGACGATCAACATAGACCTTAGGGTGGAATACTACTACTACACGTTACATAATAGCTATTTATGTATCAAGGGCGTTACTAGGACTATAATGTCGAAATCTAGCTCGAAAGGCCCTCGGGCTATTTCGACCTGATGGGCATTAAAGTCCAGTAAAGCCCGTGGTGCATACAATGCTTTATGTTTTTCCCAAGCAAGAGTTTTTCAATGACTAATTACATTATTTATTCGCAATATAAAAATAAGTTGCACCTGTACCTGTATACGTAAGTAGATAATGACTGGTGTTAGGTTTGACTTTGATGTTTCTATCAGTTAGTCAGTTGGCATTTTTTATTTAACGATTTGCTCAAAATGGAAGAAACTCCACAAAATATAAGAGAAAGACCATAAAAGCGACCGGAAAATCTTTTGCCAGTTAAATCAAGGCAACAGTATGATCGGGAGTATGGCATATTTGGTATTTGGAAAGATGCGAACGCAATTCTTCAAATAACCGAAACCGTTTTAATGGCATATTTTCAGGAACTGGTAAGTTATTGATTTTATTTTTAATACATATGTTTAACAAACTTTATTATTTTTAGTCGGAAAAATACAGTCCGAACTCTCTCTGGACCAAGTATTCCACCCTAAGGTCTACGTTGATGGTCTATGAAAATATAGACATTTCGCAATACCATCGTCTCATATCTTTTTTAAAAGTTAAGTCGAAAGGATACGTCCCGAAGAAGTCTAAAGTTTTGGAAGGAGAACAAATATTAAAATTTATTTTTGTATAAACTTGATATTTATTGTGAGAGAAATAAAATTGGATAAGCAATAAAATTTCCATATTAGCGCATTAGGCATTATAAGCGGGCATTGTCATAATGCCCGCTTATAATGCCCTAGGTGTGATAGCCAGGTATTATTTCTACCATAACATATTCCGTTTCTAAGGTATTACAGATCAATAATAGATGGGTAAAACATAAAATACATTAAAATTATTAAACTTATTTAATGTATTATCACAACCCTGTACACAAAGTTAAATGTTAACAACGTAATTTTAAATTTAAATACAGGTTTTTTACGAAGGTATTGCGAATGGCCTAGATATCCACTTACCAAATAGATTTTATCTTATTACATAGAATTGTTTGGTATTTAAATTCAAGCAAAATCTAAATTATTATAAACATAATATGTAGTTAAATATAGAAACATGGTTAATTGTGAAATGGAAAAGTAAGGAAATGTGTTGGATTGTTGGCAATATTAAAGAACACTGAAAGAAATGGATTGTACTCGTAGTAAAATTACGTTTAATTTTTGTCAGAATTTAAAAAATCAGGGAAAACCTTCGAAAATTTAGATAAAATTTAAGTAAAACTCTAGGCAAATCTGACACCTAATTGAAATTTTCACTTGTATAACCAGTAGTGCTAAATTTTTTAATTTAATTGAATTTTTTAAAGGCCACGAATGAATTTTTGAAAATTATTCCTGAGCCGCAGGCGAGGGAGAATTTTCTTAAAATTTTCGTGGCTGAGAAAAATTTCCGGAATAATTTAAGCACGTGTGGTATTCAGTAAGAAAATTTCACACCAAGTTTGTGTTAAATAATATTCTTTTAAATTAATATTTGTAACTTTGACACGAGCTTTAAAATTTTACTATAAAATAAATATTTTCCATTTTACCAATTGTAGTTGCAAATATATGTAATTTTAGAGCTTATCATTGTTTATTCTTTTTATATTATATATACCTTATATTACTACAGTTGGTAAAAATAGTTGATTTTAATTTTTTAGACCATACCTTGCTTTCCTTTGTTCTTTACTTATGTCTAGTACTTCAGTCTTATGATATGATTTTACTAACTGTAGTTGTATAAAATTGTCATTTAGGGTCTTAAAACCTTACATTATTTTTATATTATGTTATGTCTGAAATACTACAACTGGTACAAAATAACATTTTCTTTAATTTGTTATGTGAATGACAGACATGACGTTAAAACAAACTCAATGATTATGTCAAAAAATGTCCACTATAATTCGCTCCAGGGTACCCCAGACAGGAGAAAAAAATTTCCAATAAATACTTGTGTTGTCATGGTAATGCAACCTAAACTACACATTTGATTGGATTCAAAAAAACAGTTGTGTGGAATTTTCAACAACAAAATAAATGGATATGTCTATATTTAATATACCTATTCTTGTTTTTTAACTTCTAAAACCATCTAAATACTACTATGTAGTCACTTACCTGGATTTCCTATAAAATCCTCTTTCTCCCAACAACGAGGATGGAGTCTCTGGAATCCGTACGCCGGCATCCAGGGCTGATCACCAGAACTCAGATCCACTGGCTGTCCCGGCCAGTCTTGGAAGGCCACCTCTTCCATTTTCATTTATAATCACTTTTATTTAAAAGAAGTCTTTAATTGTTCACATACGATTGCTTTATTTATTGACATAGTTTATTTCTTACGAAGCTATTTGAATGATTGTCTGTGTAAATTTTTTACACGGTCAATTGAGTTTTCTGTGAGTGGAGGAACTATACTGGACAATTCTTCAGAGCAGAAGCCATGGAAGTACCTATAAAAAGCTGATACAGTCCCCCGACAGCCCCAACGATGGGCAAGAGAGGGAAGCCTTTCTGTAAGTGAAGCTGATCATTAATGAGACGAATAGCTCTTCTTGAATAGAATCCAAGAATGCTTAGGGTTGTGGGGAGCACCATGCCCCAGATATGGGAACAATATTCCAAGGAGGTCGGATTTGGGACACATATAAAGTGTATAAATTAGAAGCGGGAAAATACTTTTGGCTCCGAAAGAGAACCAAGTTTTTGAAGCTGCCGTGGCTATAGGATACAAGTGTGTTTATGCCAGTTAAGGTTACTTTCAAATGTGACGCCCACAAGATTGAAGGTGTCTTTGCTCTGTAAAACTCTGGCCGCTCATAAGTAGAGGATGAGTATTTGATGACTCTTTTCGCGACAAGGAACATGATTGTGTTTTTGATGCATTAAAATGGACGATTTTTGGCGCCCCAATCCAATATTAAATTAAGATCCCGCGAAAGAGATATCTCGCATCGCTCTACGTTTGTTTTCCAAGTCAGGTTTAGTGATGGGTTTAGGAACCTGAAAGCTGAAGTGAAGGGTACCATCGTCGGCGAAACTATGAATGGAATTAGTTGTGGACGAGAGAAGCGTCGTTGATGTGAAGAAGCAGTCAATGTTGGTGCCAGAACTGAGCCCTGAGGCGACTCCAGCATTTACTTGGTGAAAGCCTGAAGAATGGCCGTCCACAATAACCGATATACGTCGACTCAGATAGATAACTAGAGAGCCAAGTACAGAGTTTAGTTGAAAGACCATAGGAGGGGAAGTTTATTAACAAGTGCGGGCATGCCAGACCTGGTCAAAAAGCTTTGGATATATCAAGAGCAACGATCTGGGACTCACCTAGAAACTCAAGAGACTTATTTCAGCAGTGTGATACGAAGGAAAAGATCTGCTGTGGATCTTGTGGCGAAATCCATACTGCCTGTCATGCAAAATTTTGTGTGTTTCTAAGTACTTAAGAATTTGTGAATTAATTAATTTTTCCATTACTTTACAAATAACTGAGAGAATTGAAATTGGTCTATAGTTAGATGGAAGAGATTTAGATGGAAATATCCTACCGCATGACATATTATTTTTATTGTTATTGTAATTATTATTTTTATTGCAAACCACTATAAAATCTCATTTAAAAGTCTCCAGCACATGGCGATAAAAGAGGTACGGTACGTTCACATTTTAACACGGTCAGGCAACGGTACTGGGAGTCGAATACATGCTTCTCGGTACTTCGTATACAGATTTTTAAGAGAACTCTTTAAAAACATGTATAAAATTATTGTTGTTGCATTGATCAAGTACATTATCATTATTAAAGCATTGATTCTCTTATGAGGTACTTACGAAGGATAGTTAGGTTCATAAAAGAACTACTATGTATTGCAATTGGTGTATACAACTTGTTGTACGACAATTGTATACAGGGTGTTATAAATTCGATGCAATAGCATTGCTATCTTGGTAATTATAAGAGATAGAGAGTAGGTTAAATTAAATCAAAGTTGCGCATAATAATGCTTAATAATTTAGCAAAGAGAAATTTAAAAAATTCCGGTTACTTCCGGAAATATCCAGAAAAAAACGAAAAATTCAAATATCCATTTTAGTTTTTAAGGCTCTGATAGTGATTATTGTAAAAACCAAAAGCATTTTCTTAAGGCACTGTTTTATGCTCTTCAAGGAAATATTTTTATTTTTCCGATACGACGTTTTGTTTTTTAGCTACCATCATCCTGGCTCGTATTTAAAAAAATAAAGCTGATGGTGGTAGCTAAAAACGAAACGTCGTATCGGAAAAATAAAAATATTTTATTAAGGAGCATAAAAGTGCCTTGAGAAAGTCCTATTGGTTTTTAAAGATAATAACTAACATGGCTTTAGCAAATAAAATGGATAATTGAATTTTTCGTTTTTTTTTCCGGATATCTCTGAAAGTAACCGGAATTTTTAAATTTCACTTCGGCCAATTATTCAGCATTAGGATGCGCAACTTTGCCCCAGTTTAACCAACTTTCTATCTCTTATAATTACCAAGATAGCAATGATAATGCAGCAAATTTCTAACACTCTGTATATGTAAAGTATTACAGATATTCGGCGCAACAAGTTGAATAGACTTTTGTCCACAGACACATCCAATGTGAACATTAATTAGTCGTAAAAATTTTCGGTGCGATTTTATTATCATTTGGGGAAATAAAAAAATCCATTTGTATCAAGTTTCTATCCTGGTACAGACTACTAAGCTGAGGCCGTGCACATAGATAAGTACCTATAAAAAAGGTATAGAACCCCTACAGCACGACGATGAACAAGAAAAGGAAGTCTTTCTGTAAGCGAAGGATCATTAATAGGACGAACAGATCTTCTCTTCTTGGAATCAAGAATGCAAGGTGTGTGGGAGATGCAATTTCCCGAACATGATAACAATAGTTCAAATGAGGTCGGAGTTGGGATACATACAAGAAAGTATAGAGATTAGAAGGCAAGAAATATTATCCACCTTATAAAAGGAATTGGGTCTTTTTCGAAAGTGCTGGTGTTTAAATACAATCTGTTTATGTCAGCTAATTTATTTTTAAATGTGACACCCCGATTTTATTTTTATTAAATTTCAAATCTCTTCAGCTCAAAATTGCTGTTTTTCTCACGTACTTTCTCCGGCTGAACACAATCTGTCAGTCAAAACTAAGGCAGCAGCAAAGTTTGTTTGCCCTTTTCCCTACTTAACGCTACTTTCTTTTTAAAAATCAGCCCAGCTTTTCCAGACTTAGAACCATTTGAAATTTGACTTAAATACTATACAAACCTCGATACAAACAGTGCGGTTTTAATAGTATTGGCTTTTAAGTCTGGAAGAGCTGGGCCGATTATCGAAAACAAAGTGGCAGTAAGTAGAGCATCAACGGGGCTTTAAAACGAGGTGCTACATAAGCTCCCTCTCTATTTGAAAAAAAAATGCTAGTGCCCCCTTGGCATCAGCAATGTTGGCGACCATTTTGTGAACCACTGACTTATGACAACTTTAATCGAGACTTGTACGATTTTTTCTCTCATTTTTCTATATCGGGCATCTGGGTCAAAAAATTTTCAAGAGAAGCAAATGAAAATTTTCCGTTAGGTAATTTGGGTTTATGGTCACATCCAGTGGATTTTTGGATGTAATATGTAAGGAGGTTTTTAAGAGAACTTTGGTTACGGTTTTGTCGGTTAGTTAGTTTGTGATCCAAATAAAAGCTACTTATAGTACAAGAGTTGATACCACCTTCACTATCTTTGGAGGTATAAAAGCTACAATTTTGTACATGATTAATTTAATAATAGTTAAATAAGAAAATTAATGTTTAAAGCGGTTAAAAAATATTTTATCAAGCCTGAAACTTTTTGTTACAAAAAGCTTTCAAACATTATTATTAATTACGAAAAAGAATTTAAGGCTGTACTTCTTCAATATTTTAAGCTTAATGTGGAGTCTTTGTACTATGTCCTGTTAAAAATTCAAGTTGCTAGAGAAAATACTTTTGGAGTTATGAATTTTTGAATATTATAATAGAATTGAATGAATTTTTTTATATTTTTGTTCATATACAGTTTATTGAGTGTATTTTTTTAAAAGGCGGTTTTCGCCTGTTTGTAAGCGCTGTGGGAAAAAAATGTAGAAGAGAAGAGCATTTGAAAGGCAATTAACTGGTCTAGCAAACTGTGTATGTTTTGTTTTAAAATTTTTGGAATCAAAGCAAAAATATATAAATAAATTTGACATATATGATGTTGGGATTCAAAAATGTGTATTTCTAAGAGGATGCCGTAGCACGTTAAATTGAGCTAAAACGCGATTCGCTGCCGTTTTTTAATTATTTGTTTTGAAAAAAAGTTGTATATAGAAAAGTTTTTTAAAATGATCCAAAGATTATCGGAAAGTTAATTGGTTTTTGGTAATGTTAATAATTAACACATGAAATTTTCCAAAATTACAAAACCGTAAAAAACAACTTTTCGATAATCGTTGGATCATTTTAAGAAACTTTTTTATTAACATCTTTTTTCCCAAACAAATATTTAAAAAACGGCAGTAATCGAGTTTTAGCTCAATTTAACGTGCTACGGCATCCTTAACCAACTTCAATTTTGACCACGACATAGTACAAACACTTGCAATTAAGCGGAAATTATTTTAAATTTTTAGCTTCATTAGTCTTTGCGGTATAAAAATAATGTACAAAAATGTATAATTTTTCGAAAAAAAAATTTACGCCTGAAAAAACAGTTTTTAATCGCTTCAGGCTTGCCGAACATTGAATTTTCCTTATTGAATTATTATTAAATTATTTAAATACAAAATTATAGCTTAGTACCTCGCAGGTTAGTACAAATATCGATCTTTAAAACCTCAACAAACATCCGAAACGTCGTCTTATTGTTCTTACACTTTCACAAACTAATTTTAAAATTACCGTTAATATTTTAATGTAATCACATTACGTTTCACTTAATACCAATCACTGTTTGTAATCCTTATAGATTCAATGTGCCACACGTCCCGTTTGAATCTGTCACTTTAAAAGCCGTAAATCAGCATCTCTGAAGACGCTCTAAAAGTCTTCGAAACGTCCGGCGTTTTCGTTCGAACCGATGAAATTAATTGGAAAATTCGCGGACCGATAATTAAAAAAAAGTCCGGCTCGAAGGACCAAATTTTTTCGATTTTTTTCTTATTGTCACGTATTTGTATACAACAGAGTTAAGTGTTGTGTACCATGGCAACCGTACAGCGTTATAGCTATATGTATAATCGGATTTATGTAAAATAAACGGAAACCTGCTTGAGTTGAGAGCGATATCGACGTTGCCAGACGTTGTGGAAAGTGGCTAAATTAAATCAGATTCTGTTTCGATATAGATATATATATATATATACTATATATATATATATATATATATATATATATATATATATAATATATATAATTTTTCTACATGCATGGGCGCCGGGAGGAGGTTTTGCCCAAGTGTGGATTTTAGGTATTTTAAAATGTTTTGCACCCCTGACTGTTGGGAAAGGAGCGAACAAATGTTATAGGCGGTGTTTCTGTGGCAAAATTATTTTCAACCATTATTTTTTATATTTTTAATTTTGCACCCCTGGGAAGTCATCCTGCCGGCGCCCATGTCTACATATGCATCATTTTTTACGTATTAACAATTGATTTGAGTCCCATCTATTTAGCGGTCCAAAATGTGAAATTTCAGGTTTAAACAACAGCTCCGAATTGGTCACGAAATGGTCACTACGTGTGACGAATTGGTCATCCATACACCAACTTTTAAAGCGTGTTTATTTTTTTAAATCAAGGTCATCGAAACATTTTTAGCCCCTCAAATTAATCATACTCATGGCACAATCAAAAGAATACAGTTGGTCACAAAATCTTCAACATTGGTCAGTATGATTAATTAACTGGTCATCAAGATTAAAAGAATTCTGTATTAAATGAAGACATTTAAGGATAGAAAAAATTTTGTGAGCGGCCAAAAAATAACAATTTTAAATTCAAAACAAATTCCGAAAGCTAGTAACAATAAAAAAATTAATTATAGGTATTTAATATTTGGTCAAAGATAATGGAATAAATATACAGAGTTTGAGTGAGACTCTTTGTTTGACCTCCGGACAGTGCGGACGTGCGTAGAGGAGTACAAAGTTCTTCCCGGAGTGGCGGCTAGAGGTGTCGAACGAACGTTTTTACCTTCGGGGATCAAGGAAAGATTCACGCTAAATTGACGGCATCTTTCTTCTGGATCTAAGCGCTGTGAGCGAAGATTCCTATAAGCTGATGGTATCCTGTTTGGTGGTGAACACGAGGTATTTCCTAAATGGCGGGAAATAGATGGACGTGCCATGGGAACTGTCAGAAGTGAAAGTGAAGGTTATACGTAACACCAGTAGCAGATCTTGGTTTGACAGCCGACAATTTATGCATTACATCGATTGTTGAATTGTTTGTTTTCTTTTGGAATTTCTGGGAGCTACGAGCTCGATTATCCAGATTTTCCGCCGACGAAGCCCTGGAAAGCATAGTCCGGAAGGGGAGAGTGGTGGATTGGACCTGAAGGGACCAAAACCAAGAAAAAAAAAATAGAGGGATAGAGAGTTTAAAATATCAAGGTCACTAAATGCTACATAAATGTATTCAGCACCTTAACATCAACATTTGGAGGTCGTTTCATGCTTTAACAATTGGTCACGATTTTTTGCCGGCGTTGTACATTTAATTTACTGTCATTGCCAACACTTTTTAATGGCAAGGCATTGGCAAAAAGGTATCAAAAGATGCGAAAGTGGGCAATTAATGTTATTAGGCCACGTGTTGCAAGATAATGGCGATGGCATCCGGTCAATAATAAGTTATTGGCAAAAAAATGCGTTTAAGATGATGGCATCCCATCATTAATAAGTTATTGGCAAAAGATAACAAAGACACGAAAGTGGGCAAATGCAGATACTCCTGCTAGCAAGCTGACGTCTTATTGACGAAAATTGTGGCATATACTTTTTTTTTTAAAAGCTAAAATGATGCGATATTTTATTTGAAAAATTAAAATAGAAAAACTCCTTACTGCATGCAATTTCCTAATGCAAAGTACCATCTCTCGGAACACTGGCCAATTGGTGATGCAGATTTTTACACTAGCCTAAGATATTTCTTTCAAAGCTAAGTGAGATCACCTACCGCAGACCGCTCTCGAATTATTTTTGTCTAATGGGTACGATTTAGACGATAAAAAGCGAAGATATTGCAGAAACGTAGTAGTTTATTGTCCATTACGCCATCTATCGGTATGTCTTTTATTAACTTGGGTTGTAACTATCTATCTATCAATCTATCTATCTGGCTGCCTATGTAACGGAATCTTTGAGCCTAATTTTAACCAACTTCCAGCTATTCGATTTCTTTGAAACTTTGCACACGTATTAAGGAAACATGACAATGCAATAATCTGCAAACAGTATCCCGTTATCTTTTTGGATCGCCAGGAAAAAAAATTCCATTATATTATAAAAACAACACCTAGGTTGCCATCTGTTGGCAACATTTCAAACTTTGCTATTAAATGAAGAAGAAATTTTTAGTGGGTTGCAATATATTGGCAACGGTCCAAACATTGCCTGGATTGCCATCTGTTGGCAAAATTTCAAACTTTGCTACTTAATGAAGAAGAAATTTTTTTAGTGAGTTGCAATCTGTTGGAAAAATTTTAAAATTTGCTACTCTTGTTCATTAAAAAAATTTTTCGCCATTTTGTCAAGAGTAGCAGAAACTAAAAATGAAAAATAATTAATAGTTTAAAAACTAAAAACACGCTTTTATATGCAACCGAACTAAAATTAGAAAATAATTTTTTCATTAAAAAAATATTGTCATTTCATAGTAAAAAGCGTGGGGTGATAAATATATTAAATGTTATAATTATTATATTTGCAAATATCTATGATGGAAAAGTTATGAAAAATAGTAAAATGCACCCCACGCTTTTACTATGAAATGACAATATTTTTTTTTAATGAAAAATTATTTTCTAATTTTTAGTTCGGTTGCATATAAAAGCGTGTTTTTGAAAAAGCTAATATTTTTCTTAGAATTTATAACGCCCTATATCTCAGTAAAGGAAGCAACTCCGGACCATCTTTATAGGAACTTTTTTTTTTATGAATCAAGTACACCTTGAAGTTTGATCCCATAGTTTTGAAACACCCTGTATTTTATGTTTTCCTTATCAATTCAAAAGCCCGGGACAACTACCAACCCATCATGTTTATTTTTATAAGTTGGCAGTTTCGTGCCTTCAGATGACGCACTGATCGCTTTCTTTCCGCGTAGATGAAGTTATCGTAAGCGTGGCTAATCAAGGCACTAAACGGTAAATATCTTTTATATTTTAGTTACTATGGGGCATTAAAGACACCTGAAACTATTTATGTGGGGTTCATAGAATTTGCTTTTTAAATTAGGGCTTAAACTTTACAATTTGGGGCCCGAAAACGTCAAAAACCAGAGTGGGTCGGGCACCCAAAGTGTGCTCGGTTAGGCTAGTTAGAGCATGCTTCGTCCGCCAATCTCTCTCTTCTAACATTCAGCATTACCGTTCATAGGGGGTACGAAGAAATGAATGACAATTCCAACCGAACACACCGAACCTTTAAAAGTGACATTCATCAAATTTCTTGTCTGTGGAACGTTTTTCCTTGATTTTTTCAGAAAAATGAGCAGCTCCGAGGAAGTCTCATGGATTTCGTGGTTTTGTGGACTTAGGGGAAATGAATTCTTTTGCGAGGTGAGTGAGAAAATGTCTAATTTTCACCTGGAAACCCGAGTAAACTTCCGTTTATTGTAGGTGGACGAGGACTATAGGTACAAGACAAATTCAACCCTAACGGGGCTCAATGAGCAGGTGCCCCATTATAGACAAGCTTTGGATATGATATTAGACTTAGAACCAGGTAGGCGTAAGTTTCACATCGTTTCTTAACCATAGTAAACAAATCAGACCCATTTTGAAATAAAGCAACATTACTTTTAGGCAGTGACTACCCATACACACTAATGTACGTTTAGCACGCGGTTTAAGATACAAATCTAAAATTTTTGTTTTTGAGATCATAAAATACTTCCAAAGCACAGCCCATGGTAAAATTTTCAGTGATACATACTGTGTATACTTAGCCTCATGTTAAAAATACAATGTGTGTTTATGTTATTTCAACCATATTTTTAATTGCCATTATATTAAGGTTTTACCCAAAAACTATTAAGATCTATACACCCTGTATATATTTTTTTCTAGATGATGAACTAGATGATAATCCTAACCAATCAGATCTTATAGAACAAGCTGCTGAAATGTTATATGGCTTAATTCATGCTAGGTATATTCTTACAAATCGTGGGATAGCCCAGATGATTGAAAAGTACCAGGTTGGTGATTTCGGGTATTGCCCAAGGGTATATTGTGAATCCCAACCCATGTTACCTCTAGGACTTTCTGATGTTCCTGGTAAGTGAGAAAATATGTATTTCTAAGTGGCTAGGGCAAGTACTTTTGAGAATATTACCACAAATAGTACTAACCCTAACAGCATTCTAAAGGCTTGTTAATATTGTATGAATATTTTTACAGTACTTATCTATTTAGTAAGAAAAGAATGTTATGTTGGTCTTGGTAGCTTTAAAAAGAACCAATTAAATTGAGGGTAATAGTTCGATATAGTGGTTTTTGCTATTATAACAGATGTTCGAAAAATTCTTTTTCAGGGCATTTCTATAGGTCGATCATAACACAACTCTGTGTGCGCGTTTTCCAAAATCCATTTCTATAATTTATTATTAATAAAAACATATTTACGGGACGGTGGAGTGAACAAGGGTGCTGGGTGGGGACAAAACAGTATAAATCCAACGTCAAACACAAGAAATCATTAATATACTGCACTCGGGGCACATGAAAAATGTAAATTAATTTTGAAAGGTATTAAATTTTTCGAAAAACTATCCCACACATATGAGATATCTCGTCTGCCATTAATTAAAGAAGGAAAAATAGGCGCATTCATTTTGGTCAGCTGATAACATAGTAGACATAAAATGTATAAAATGCATATCTATGTTTTTAATTTCATAATAATTTCCTTCTACCAAACAAACTTATTGCGATGGAATTATCAAAAATAATATAAAAATGGGTAATTATTTCACATATTATAAATTCCTAGATTCTTAAAAATATAATAATTTAACTTTTATGTTATCTATTAGTTGTCTTTAATAATAATATGATGGTGCAAATTTGGTGCAGTTATGAATTATTTGATATTTTTGCTTTGCTGAAGTTGTCCACTTTAATATAGGCAACTGGCCCAGACAGATTTTAATTGCTGCAAGGTTTGTATTAAATAAATACATATTTTTACTTTGAAACCTATTTTTTTATCATTTATTTTTTGGTTTTTTGGCTAGGTGACTTCCCTGAATCGGGTTTGCTTTATTAAAAAACCAAGCTCTCATAAGCGCTTATCTTCAATGTTAAATCCATGATGTTTTAGATATGTGCCACCTAGCGATTAGCAAAACTTATTAGTCAATAAGATTAAAGGGACTAATGTTAGTCCAGTTGCAGAGTTACAAAAAGGAACAAATCTGTACCTCAGAAGCATTTGGGCTCAAGTCCACTTTTTAAGAAATGTGTTTTATTATTTTGTACCCTCAGAAGCAGTTGGACTAAAGTCCACTTTAAAAAATTTTCAGGACAGCAAAAATCTTCAAAATGTAAAATTTTAATGTGAACTAATGCCCTTAAAACTTAATAAAATAATTTAAAAAAATAAAGTAGATAACAAAACACATTTCTTCAAAAAGAGAACTTCAGCCCATATGCTTTGAGGTATAGAAATAATAGAGCAAATGTGCTGGTTGGGAACATACAAGTCTTTCTTTAATTACAAAACCTTTTTTTTACCTTAGGTGAAGCAATGGTAAAGTCATATTGTCCCAAATGTATGGATGTATACACACCCAAATCATCCAGGCATCACCACACTGACGGCGCATATTTTGGAACTGGTTTTCCCCATATGCTTTTTTATGGTACATCCCGAGTATAGACCGAAGCGTCCTACAAACCAATTTGTTCCTAGGTAAGCTAAGTTTATTATTAAAGATTTTATTAAAATTTGAAAATATGTATGGTACTTGTACCATACTGGATTAGAAAAAGAACCCAAACTCTTAAATATCTTTAAAACTGCTGAAGCTATGTTCACCTTATTTGGTATCTAAGATGTTTTGGGCATGTGGAATTAAATGGTGATATCGACACTGTTGTCAGATTTCCCAGTCGTGTACACATATTATTATTATTTTTTAAATTAAATACTTGTTTTTATTGTGACACATTCTACACGTCGTGGTATTTTTGTATTATCATACCGTCATTTTTGCAACAAATAAATTATTTGTATTATTGCAATAAATTGGGCAGGTCTAGTTTAGTAAGATCTCTAAATTTTGAAAATTTTGTCTCTATTAGTTACTAGATGTGATTCACCACACTTTTGGGAAGATACATTAGCAACTAAATATGATTAGAACTGCTAAAGCTGTGTTATAAAATTTGATATTTGAGGGTTGTTAGACATTGTTTCCAAATTTTAATGAAAATGCTGTGTTGTCACATTTTGGCAACGTTTGAAGATTGAATTTTGAGAATTTAAAAGCTTATTAAAGTTAGCATTTTCATTTTACTTCAATCAAAAGAAATAGAGACATTTTGCACTCTCTTAAAATAACAGACGTTTTTTGGCCTCCTTATGGTTATCGTTATTAAACATAATGATTATCGGTAGCAGTTTAAGACAGAGATTTTGCAGCCTCTTTTATAGAAGTTTATCTTGCGTCTGCGCTTTCGACACTTTTATAACCTTATTTTTGCCTGTGGTTCACGAATTTTAAAGTTAACAAAAAATCCGTATTTACTTTTATTCTTCATAAGATATAAATTGATATTTAAATATATGCAAACACTTCTGTTGATTTCGTTTTTTAAAGTAGATGCAAACAATACAGTATAAGCAAAACACAAAAAGTAAGGTTAAGTTTGGTGCAAGTAGAATAAAGCAAAGTGTGCCAGATTGTAACATTCTAAATTAATTACTGATTTAGAATATCTGCAAAAGTGCAAGTCCGTTTGAATTTCTTTAACACTATTTGATTTTTATTACTGCTATAGATTTTTCGCTAATTAGAGCATCTTGTATAAATCTTTACGTCACTGGGCAAATGTACCATATGGAACTATCTTCTTGGGACCATGAGACCGGTGGACCATCACAACTAACTTTGCATTAAAAACCAACTTAACTTATTTGAACTAACTTAATTTAGTACGGGCATATCCCTAGGGATAGCCCCGTACGGGGCTTAACTCAAACTTTAACTCTTATACTTGACTTTACTAACTACTTTCATCTGATAAACAATCAATCCCCGTCTTAAAATTTTGTTCTCTTTTAAATATTAAATTTTTCAGTATTTGTTTTGTATTTCTAGGCTACTCGCTTGTTTAATGTTTTTGTTTTATTATTATAAGAGTAACCTAGAAAATTGTTTGATTCATACTTTTTAAACCTTGACACTTCACGTATTGTTTTATGTACCAAATTTCCCAATGTTAAGTAACCCAATTATATTTAAATTTCCCAAAAATGTATATTTTTAAAATTCTCAAATGTATACTTTTTTATACTAGGTGTTCACATATGCCTCTTCCCTGAAAGCGTTGGACCCACAACGCTAGTTAGAAATGAGCCAAATTTACTTTAACCCCTTTTAAAAAATTAGCAATATTATCAAAATCGATAGTTCCATATAGCTTACAAATATTTAAAAATCTAACAATATTTTACCTATTATGTAAATTACCGTAAATAACCTTAACTTTTCGAAGTTTTTAAAAATATGAAAAAGTTTTACCTAAAATTTTTTCAATAAATCAAACAAAAAATGAACAAATAGCCTTAATCCAAAAAATAACTAATTGACTTCGACTTTTTTCTAAGAAATAAAAGATTTGTCATTGATCAAAGGAAAAAGTTAAATCTTTTCCATTGTCAACCGAATAATTTCTAAATTTGGGATTTTCTCCAAGTAGTTTATTTAAATATAGTTGTAACGGTTGGGCTTATTTTTAGAGATACCAAATTTATACCCCATATAAAACACTTAAATACATAGTGTTATTGCCTCACAATAATATGTACTAAACAAAAACACTGACTTCGGTAAGACAAATATGCCTATTTGCAACTGCTAGCTTCAAGACATTAGGTTGAGATATGGTCTGACTCCTCGACATATATCATCAATGACTTTCTTCATCTTCTACCATTAGCATACGGCGGCCGTGTTATTATCAGTCCTCACTCTTTGTAATACTTTCCGCATAGCCAAATCATTACTTTTTATCAATATTATACTTTTCTTAATAGTAAACAATGTAAATAATATTAATTAAAATATTACAGATTTACCCAAACACCACAAATACCATAACATCGTCCATCTTCGCGAGCTGCCTGCCTTCTCCTCGTCTTGATGACCATTGGTCGCTTACTGGGTACTTTTCACACAACATTATTCGGCCTATTTCTTTCTTCCACAATGTCGAGCCTTCTTCATGTCAATTCTCTCATGTTCCGAGTTCTCAGGCCGTTAGATACCCAATCATTCACATCATACTCAGAGCCTTCCTCACGCTGGACAATCCGGCAACGACGCAGTTTAACAATAACGATAACGATAAGCTCTTCGGTATTCATCCGTAATTAAAGGAGTCCGGTATGGTTAATAACGATAACGGATCATGTTTGCGTTACTGTGCAGTCTCAGAATAACGTTAATCACAACGGAATTGCAAAATAAGGGGTGCAAAATGTCTCTAATATCTCAAGAAAAATTGAATTTGGTAAATGAATAGGGTATAGTTGGTTTTAATAGTGATTTTTTCAGGTTTTTATTTATTTACGATCAAAGTTATTTGGAAAAAAAATGTAATTTTTACCCAATTGTGTGTGCTTTTTTGATATACAGTACTTATGTTACCTGATTGATCTTTAGGAAAAAATTAAAATAGCATAAAACCGCATATGGCACTGGTACCATGTCAAAAATTAACACATTGATAAAAACAATTATTTTCTTTGTTTTTTAGACTGTTTGGTTTCAAAATCCATCCACTAGCGTATCAGCTTCAGCAACAAGCAGCTTCGACATTTAAAACGCCCCTAAGGACATTAAACTTTAATAATGGAAAGCGCTAGGAACTAAAGAAACGGCATTTTAAAAATTAATGTAATTTCTAAAATAAAAAGTGTTAGTTTGATGGATTTCTACAAGTATTCGTAATTTTTATATATTAAGTTCTACTAGAATACTTCTTTTTTTTTTTGACAATTTGTGTAAAAATATTTTCATTCCTTCTACGCTGGGGTAGACAAATTGAGTTAAAGTTAAGACCATATTTATTTCATTTTGAAAGCGTTGTCGCCAAGTACACAAAAAATGATAAAGTAAACAAACCTTTTCGAAATCACATTGCCTGATTACATATTTTTAGATAAATAAATAAAAACATTGCGAAAACACGTATCATGTACTTAAAAAACACCTCTTATTTCGTCTCTGGCCTGCTATAAAACTGTGGCACGTGGCGTACTCGTCGGGTTGAATATTTTATGCTGCAATAAATCATTGTTCACAAAAGGGTTTATTTGCTTTATCATATTTTGTGTACTTGGCGGCATCGCTTTCAGAATGAAATAAATATGGTCTTAACTATACAATGGAATTTGAAAGTTTTTAATGGAGAGGTAATGGTTAAGTGTCCGTAGGTACGGCTCTATAAAAATCCGTTATATGTCCGTTATTATTTAGTGATCAGTTGTTGGTACAGTTGAATCCAAAATTGATCTCCTCTGGCCTGCAGATGCTTTTACCAAGAAGTTGTAAAAATTCTTAGATTTAAAATAATCTCGTTAAAATATCCTTTAAAAACTTTTTATTTTCCGTTTTTTAAATTTCTTTTTGTTTGATAGTGTGGGTTATTTGGAAAATAAAGAATCAGTTAACGATATGTACACCAAACTTAGTTATTTTTTTAATAGGTTAATATTTATGTTATTAAATTTTACTGTTCAATATTGTATAGGATAATAGATTAATTATTTAAAATTTTCGTTTTATTTTGGAAGAACTCTACAAAATTTTGTCCAGTCTATAACAATTACAAGGTAATTTTCTAGAAACCTGCGGCAACCTGATTTAAACGAAATTTGGGTATAAGGGGTGTTCTGGGGCGCTGATCACTAGAATCTGAAAGATTTTGGCGGAAACGTTTTATTCTAGATATCCATCATCAAAACTCTAAATTTGAACTGTTTATTTTCACCATTCCTTCTTTTGCATAGCAATTCTTTAATTAAAGCCAAAGTGTCACAAAATGTTGATCACTCAAAACCCCGCCTTTTTCACGTTTACATTATTTTTGGGAATAAATTGCTTGGCTTTTCTTTTTTGATTATGCGGCAACTATACATACACATAGGGGCTTCATGGCACACTGGGATTAAAATGATTCAAAGTATAGCTAAGTGCAATTTAATGCAAAAAAAGGTAATAATCAAATATTGTGTACACTTAGCTTTAAATCAAGAATTGTGTGCAAAGTATGTGGAATATAGTGAAAATAAGCTAGTTCAAATTTGAACTTGATGATGAATATCTCGAGAACGAAACGTTTCCGCCAAAAATTCAGATTCGTGATCAGTGCCCCAAAACCCCTGTATACCACCCGTCAAAATCGGAGTTGCCGCAGGTTTCTAGAAAATTACCAAAAACTCTACCAGTGATACCTGTAAACTGGATTACCTGGCTTATCCACCCAAAACTAAAGATATTTTCAATAGTTTTCAGTGTTTTCTTTCAAAAAATTTGAATAATAATAAGGACGTGCAATGAACGATGAAATAAAAACAACATCCAAAGTACCCTTTATCCATATATTTAAAAACCTAGTCGTATAAACTCTAAACGAACCTATCAAGGTAAAAACAAACAAAAACATAATAACGATTATAATACGGTTCAATGCAAATAGTCACGTTATATAAATATATAATCTATTAGGCTAGATGGCTCCTAGTAAAAAAAAATTGATTAAAATATAAACAAAAAAACCAAATAGGTAGCGTTCAAATAGGTTTTAATTATTTGACGGTTCAATAGTCTCTCCACCTCTGATCTGTCCCCATCCGATGAGACGCCAATGTTTCTCCACTCTTCTGCTCAGAGCAATCTTTTCGCCGATCTCTGTACATACGGGATTGGTCAGTGCGATTTTGCACAAATCGGCTTTGGTGGCAACAACGCGACCGCCTGTGCTGAGCGACCCGATATTGACTAGAAGAACTTCGGATTTTGTCAGACGTTGAACTTTGGCACCTTTTTTGTCTCCCTCTGTACGTACGCTCGAGCAGTCGTTTCAGAAGATAATAACTCACCTAGAATTTAGTTAACATTAATGAATAGTTGGCAAAATTTAGATACTGGGTGTTCTTCTGAAATCAATATCTTGGATTCAGTCTTTATTAAAATCGCATTTTAAGTCCGGACATATGCAGCATTCTTTTGTATTTAATTTATTCCATTTTTGTATTATTAAACTGTGGTAAAATTTTAAAAATGGTGTTTCGCACAGAAATACAACAATAATCAACCATATTCTAATAATTTTCTCTAAAAAAAAAACCTTTTGAATTACATACAAAAATGCTTGTATCTGTGTATTTAAAATGCAATTTTCCAAGATATCGATTCAAATAAAGAATACCTTTTTATAGAAAAAATTGCAGATGCTTAAAAAAAGTGCACATATTATTAATTTTGGTGTTCTATGGAGAATAGCAAAAAATACAGGTGCAATAAGTGATTAGACTTTTAAATTTTTCAAATAATTGCTAATAACGGCTTTATTTAAAAACTTATATCAATCAGCTATTTTCAAGGTATACAGGGTGGCCATCCATATTCGACACGGTCTGTAGCTGGATAACCATGGGGTTTTAAAAAGTAAATACTGGAACATATACAGGTCGGATAAGACCACAGTATAAAAATTATTTTAGTCTATACAGGATGTCTCAAAAAAGTGTGACGTATCAAAGTTATATTTTTTAAAATGGAACACCCTATATTTTATGACGGTTTTAGATTCTACATTAAAAAATAACTCAAGTTTGTTTATAGTACTAAGTGTCTAATTTTATTCGTTTTTGTGATATTTGATTTTTTGAAAAATGCAGAAAATTAAATTGATTTTACTTTAACACTTTTAACACTTTAAACATTGTGTAACAAGATTAGAAACAAGTCTGCCATATCATACATAGGTCGAATCAAGATCAAATATTGTACAGGGTGATCAAAAAAATAATTTCAATTTTTCAGAAAATCAAATAGCCATATTCTCTTATTTTAAATGAACCACCCTGTATTTTCTTACGTCACATGATGACAAATAAAATACTCTTTCAAATGGTGTATAAGTTGCCTATACCTATCTTTTGTGCTTTTTAAGTAAAATCTGTTTTTACAAATTTTTAGTCCAAATGTTTATTTAAAATAAAGTTGGTTGTGACATAGCAGTTATTACATATATTTTCTTAAAGAAAAATAAAGTTGGCTGTAACACAGCAGCCATTAATATTTTTCTTAAGAAAATAACAACGACCATTTATTGATTACTAGTGTTTTAGTCAGTTTAAAAGAAATTTCAATGATTTTAAATAAAAACCCTTCTTCTACAAGAACAAGATGATATAATACTGGCAGGATGTAAAAAATGGTTTACTTTAGTCTAGAGTTAATCCTGAAAATATTCCAGGAGAAACCATCTGAAAACCTTGATAGTTGCTTTAAAAAATTTGACACAGTGATTATGGATAATGGAAGAAACGAGTTATAAGTCACAGAATGTCGTCATAACTGACCAGAGGCGTTATTAGGATTGTTTAAAAACACAAGTTTTATTATTACCACATTCAGCTGAAATAAGTGTTATTGGAAGTAGCATTATAAGCAACTAATGATTTTTTTTCTGTGAATTTTAAAAATAGGGGCAGATAATACAAAATATTTTAATTTTGTGCTTTTTTCCAACAAATTTACATTTTGCAATAACGGCTTAGTAAATAGGCATAGCTATATCACAGCCTACTTACATTTAAATAGACATTTGGAATAAAAACATGTTAAAACGGAATTTACTTAAAAAGTATAAAAGATAGGTATAGGCAACCTATACACCATTTGAAAAAGCATTTGGTGTGTTATCATGTGGTGTAAAAAATACAGGGTGTTCCATTTAAAATAAGAGAGATATTGCAATTTGACTTTCTACAAAATTGAAATTATTTTTTGATCACCCTGTATAATCTATGATCTCGATATGACCTACGTATGATAAGGCAGACTATTCCTAATCTTGTAACAAATTTTAAAGTTTAATGAGTTTATATTGTTAAAATAAAATTAATTTAATTGCACCCCTGCATTTTGAAAAAAATCAAATATCACAAAAACGAATAAAATTAGACACTTGGTACTATAAACAAACTTGAGTTATTTTTTTATGTAAAATCTAAAACCGTCATAAAATATAGGGTGTTTTATTTAAAAAAAATAACTTTGATACGTCACACTTTTTTGAGACACCCTGTATAGACTAAAATAATTTTATACTGTGGTCTTATCCGACCTGTATATGTTTCAGTATTTACTTTTTTAAAAACCCCATGGTTATCCAGCTACAGACCGTGTCGAATATGGTGGGCCAGTAATGCAATAACAAAACAAGCATATTAGTCACCCAATCTGAAATGTTTACATGCTCGTATTTGTGTTAAACTGTCTCTTTTTCACGCATTGCTTATTTGTATAATGAACTGGTGGATTCTGTATAAACAATTTTTGGTAATCTAAGTTTTTTTACATGTTCTATAAGATCATAAAATAAATGACTTAAGTTTAAGAACAACCTGTTTAAATAAGTCTCTTAAAATTGCAGTTCAATTTCGCCTTCGCCATTTTGGTTTTTAGGTAATATTTTCCATTACTTTTATCAAAATGTAAGCAAATGGGCGTCGCCTGCAATTTGATACTAATTTTTAAAAAGCAAGATATAACACTTACTTCAAGTTCTATAAAGATGTTAGGTAAGGCACCCACGGCTCCCAATACTTGACCCACCAATCGATCGGCTCTACAAAGAGTGGGTTCGATCTTGGTACCGACACCAATCAGACCACCGGGAACGGCGAATTGAAGTTCATTTTGCTCGGTATACAAAGACACAATTCTAAAAAAAGAAACACCTGAAATTTTGTGTTACCTTGTATTAAGGGACATGTACAGGATTATCGGGATTAAGAGTACCCTCATATACAGTGTGACCTAGGATAGGTGTTACAAGAGGACAAATGGACCAAAAATTTTGGAATGTTTAAACTCCTTTTGGGAAAACTTGTCGTATGGTCTAAAACTGATAAAAAGTTTTTGGTCCATTTGTTCTCTTGTAACACCTATCTTGGGACACACTGTATACTCATTTAGTTCCTACCTTGAAAAGATTGGCCTACACGTCAACTTGCCCTCGGAGTCTTTACTGACAAGTCCTGGCCTGACCTCAATCTCCTGGCCCACTTTGAGGACTCCCCTGAGGATACTGCCACCAGCTACACCTCCTTTGAGGTCGTTCACTTCGCACCCCGGTTTGTTGACGTCGAAAGACCTGATAACGATTAAACGAGGGAGGGAAGTGAAGTCACGTTGAGGTATGGGGATTTTTTTGTGATGTATTCACAGAGTACCTGAAATAAAACAATTTTAAAAACTTAACTGCATATCAGTCCTAAATTTTTTAAATCAAAATTCTGGTAAATTGTACAGGCAGCCTTAAAAAAATAGATTTACCAAGGTTAGTTTATATTTATAAGATTGCGACATATCCTCTACTTTTAGGCGGTTCGAGGTCGGGGACGAAAGGAAGGGCACTCCACGGAGAAAAGTTGGCAAGACTGGGTAAAATCAAAGCTGATGATCAATCCAGTGGCGTCTAGAATTTGCGCATTTCATTTTGCATTGTTTTGGAAGTGATATTTATTGAAAGATGTAATTCCAAATGTTTTTATTTAAAGTAAAAGAATTTACAACTTAATAATAATTAAAAACTGTTGTGTAAACGGTTGTTCTACTAATACTATAAACTGTATATCTTCGGCACTGAACAACATGGCCGAAAAATGGGAGATGTGACGTCATAACACGTCAAAGCAATATGGCCGAATGTCGTGACCTTATATAGACCGACTTTGAGATTTACCACTTGCGTTTTAAAGATTGCAGTTTGTAAATGCACTTATATTAAGTGACTTTTATTTTGAGATCTTGGGGACATCGAAATTATTGAAGCAATTAAGATTATTGAAGCAATTAAGCACAAAACTAAATGTTTTTATTGTCACTAAACCAAAAAAATCGCAGAAAATTAAATAAACACTCCCAACAAACACAAAATTTAACACAATTAGTTTGGCCATTTCCTCGTGACAATGTTGGTAAAAGTTTGTGTCACTTGTTAAAAAATTAAATTACTAAATATTAGTTTATGCATGATCTGCTGTTTTATGTTATAGAGTTAGATAGAAAGTAAATATTCTAGTTATTTCATAAAGATTGTGAGCACTATAATATATTTGATAAATTTACCTCGATATTGTATTTCAACTGAGCCGAAATCGGTATGATCGGAGCGCCCTCTGCGACGGTTCCCTGAACGAATTTGACAATTTGCTCGTGCTGTTCCTTCGCCTGGCCCTCTTTGACCAAATCGATCTTGTTCTGAAGGATGATGATGTGTTTCAGCTTCATGATTTCGATGGCGGCCAAATGCTCACTAGTTTGAGGTTGTGGACATGATTCATTACCTAAATAAGAAAAAAACGATTTGTGGCGTATTTTTTGATTTTTTTTAGCTTTGTACCTAGGTGATTATTTAAGATGGCTGCCAACTCTCAGACTCAGACTAATAATAATACAGAGTGCATTTTTTAAAACTCTCAATGGCTATATTTTTTGACTAAGTTTTTGAAACAGTCACTTTAAAATCTTAAATGGCAACACCCCTTATGTGGCACCTCTCTCGAAAGGTTATGAAAAATGCTTTTCGTTGGTCAAAAAACGTTGGGGTTAAAACAAATACTACCCTTAAATTTTAGAAAAATCATACTTTATTTTTCATAAAGAATACCAAAAATGTTCAATTAAATTAATGTAAAATTAATTAAAATAATACATCCCTGTAGAGCTAACCCGCTCCTATAAGAAGTTCTGGTTAGTTCTATTGCACAAGTGCTTAACAACGACCAGTTGCTATTACTTTTTTCTCGACAAAATTCAGAAAGAAAATTAACCAAAACTATCCAGAACTTTTAGGGGCGCGGGTTAGCTCTACAGGGAGTATTTTTTAATTTTTTATTAAATTTTAATTAATTTTATATTAATTTAATTGGAAATTTTCTGGTATTCTTTATTAATAATAAGGTATGATTTTTCTGAAATTTAAGGGTAGTTTTTGATATTACCCCAACTTTTTTATGATCAACAAAAAGCATTTTTCATTAACTTTCCAGAAAGGTGCCACATAAGGGGTGTTGTCATTTAAGATAGAGGTGTTTTGAAAAATACGTCATTTATATTTCCCAGGTTTTATGGAAACGGTATTTTTTATTTTTTAATATTTTCCTTGGTTTTGAAAATATGGCCATTGTAAATGTTAAGAAAACGCACCCTGTATACAGAGGGGTATAAAAGTATCTTACCGGCAATCAACAATAGTGCTGCGTCCATGACAGCGGCTCCGTTCAACATGGTGGCCATAAGAATGTCGTGACCGGGGCAGTCGACGAAACTGACATGGCGGACCAACTGGAATCTTCCCGAGCATGCTGGACGGAGACACGGAAAGCTGTCGTCCTTCGAGGAAGAGCCCGAAATGTAGCAAGTTGGCCTTGAGCACTTGGGGTTGTCGCATTTGTAGATTTTTGCGTTGGCGTAACCTTGATAAGGAAGAGAGGATTTATGTTTCGCAATAACTAGGTATCTACTTTTTAAAAGTAACTGTTATAACAATTTTTTAACATACTTTTAATAAATCTGTTTACCGGTGTGTGCGCATCGCTGACATTTATTTATTTAATTTAAACGTCCATAAATAAAAATGCAAACCCCTTAACACATGCTCGCGAACCCCCAGGGGTCCGGGGACCACAGGTTAAGAAACACTGCGTATTTCTGTGATCCTAATACAAAATCCATAGTTTACGTAATAATTTTGAAGATGCCAGCTTCCCGAAAATGGGGATTAAAAATCATTATTTTACGTCTTTGCATTTCTGTGATCCTAATATAAAACATATTTCACCAAATATGCAAAAGAAATGAAGATATGCAAGGCAGGATGTCTGAGGGAACTATCTGAATGCATTGTTTTTTTTTAATCTTACACTGTGCAACAAAAACTTTCGTTACACAAAAACAATGGGCCATATAAATAAAAAGAAGCAAATGCTCTTGTATAAGTATGAGGTATAGATGATTTGACTCTTGTTTGAACTCCGGACAGTGCGCGGACGTGCGTAGAGGACTACAAAGTTCTTCCCGGAGTGGCGGCTGGAGGTGTCGTACGAACGTTTTTACCTTCGGGGATCAAGGAAAGATTCACGCCAAATTGACGGCATCTCTTCTTCTGGATCTAAGCGCTGTGAGCGAAGATTCTATAAGCTGATGGTATCCTGTTTGGTGGTGAACACGAGGTATTTCTCAAATGGCGGGAAATAGATGGGCGTGCCATGGGAACTGTCAGTAGTGAAAGTGAAGGTTATACGTAACACCAGTAGCAGATCTTGGTTTGACAGCCGACAATTCTATGCATTGCATCGATTGTTGAATTATTTGTTTTCTTTTGAATTTCTGGGAGCTACGAGCTCGATTATCCAGATTTTCCGCCGACGAAGCCCTGGAAAGCATAGTCCGGAAGGGGAGAGTGGTGGATTGACCCTGAAGGGACCAAAACCAAGAAAAAAATAGAAATAGAATAGTCAAAATTGTCAAATTAAAGCAATCAGTAGGATGACTTTATTTGGACAGTTTTGACACTCCGCTTACCCAGCTATTAAGAGGCTGAGTAATCTCTGAATGCGCCCAATGTGTTTAAAGTTTTAGTAGCGTTGCCAGCGTACATACACATTAAAAAAATACATAAAAATTAAAGAGATAATCTCCTTTGTTTTCGAAAGTTGGTTGAATCTATCACAATTATTAATTATTGCAAGGAAGATTGGTAGAAATGGGTCGTTTACGACTGATCCGTAATGTCACAAAATAACTAGTTTCCCTACAGTGGCGGCGAGTAAGGGGGTGCACGGGGGCCAATGCACCCATATGAGATTGTGGAAGTTTTTACATTGTTGTCCAGCAAAAAAGGTGTTGTGGTGGATGAGGACTTTCTCATGAGGAAAGAATGGAGGAATGTGAACAACGTGATGACCTTTTTTTTTTGCTCTTCAAATTTTTTATGGTAAAAAATATTTCCTTTATGCCCAGCTCCTTTAAAGATTGGACAGGCCGCCTTTTTGCTCTCTGTGTTGTAAACTTAAAAACTGAAATAGCCATCTTATACAACTCCCAAAAAATTGGACACATACGAAAAAGTGTTTTTTATTCTTAAAAAATAACTCCTTAAAAAAAATTGTCTTTGCTAATCTAGTAACCCAAAAATCGATATTGAAATTCGGCTCATGGGCGGCGGTTGAGGGAGGAATTTTTTCAAAAAGCTTTCAGTTGAATATAATTTGGGTAAAATAAATAAAATAAACAATATAGAAATTGTATTTTTAAGTTATTATTGTATCGTCTACAATTACTAATCTAAAATCTAGCTTTAATATAGATACCTAAGCATATCTAAAAAAATAAAATAAATCTTAATAACTAAAACTCAATACTTCTAATCACATAACCTAAAAACAGTAGTTAAAACACGGATTTCTAACCTCAAGTTAACGGTTTTGTTGTAAATAAAAGCTGTGGCCTAACCCAAAGATAGAAATCCAGACCTTAGTTAAAAAAAGTGAGCTTCAGGACAGTAAATTATATAGTTATAAAATATATTTTATACTGGCAGTAAAAGAGGAAAAACTTTAGTAAATATAACATTTTACTAGTAAACAGTTCTTATTACTAAAAACAGGTCAACGAGAAATGATTAATAAAAAACTTGTAAAAACCTTTTAACAGACAAAATTACATAATATTTTAATTTTTTAACAAATTCTTATGACATAATTACAATATCAACAGAAAAACGAGCTAGTGGGCGCCAAAAATATCAGATTGGTCCGACCGATTACCAGATCTGATTCCTGAAGGTTTTTAACCAGTTTCCAGTTTTTTTTCTTAAATGTTAATTATCACCAGAAACAACAGTTTGGTTGAGGAAAAACTTATTTTACAGAATATTTTTATTTTAAAAATGTCAGTTAATAAATACTTTTTGGCGCATACCTACTCCTCAAAAAATAAAAGACAAAAAAGATTTAAAAAAATGGAAATTAATTGGTCTTTACATGTAAAGTTATATCTAGAATAGAACAAAGTATAAGAATACAATATGGTGTAGAAATATTAATAAAATGATCAGACTTTTTAAGGTTTGTCAACAGGGTTTTTCTGTTTAGTTTTATTATCTTTTGAAGGCTTAAATAAAAAAAAAAATAATGATATTATATGGAATTTTTTTGAAGTATTTTATATTTATTGGTGTCATGTTTTATTTTCTGATATTTACTCCAAGTCGTTGCCCAAAAATAATAAAACTAACAAAAAAGAAACAGTAAATAGACTTAACATGTCAAAAATAACTATTCACTGGAAGTACAAAATCACAAAGATGAATTTTTTGTCACTAATTCAAAGTTTTTTATAAAAACTACCTAATTATACTATAAAAACAGTTTAACTTATTTGAATAAAATAAACATATATAGTCAATTTGCTAAACATAAAATGCTAAGCCAGAAAACCTGGGAGTATGACAAAAAATGTTTAACCATAAGGATATTTACTTTTACCCAAAACTTGCTGTTCTAATCTGCGACTTCCCTTTTTTTAATGTCCAGTAAGTTATTTAATGCAAAAGAAAGAGAAGACAATATTATTTTGCATATTATTCTACAAAGGTTTTATAGCTTAAAGCATATTATCTTAGGCAAAGTGAGTATACATAGTAGCTACTTTATTTAATCTAATTGCACTTTCGTTTAACGTATCGTAAATCAAATAAAAAGCAAAAATAAAATAAATGTATAGTAAAATTAATTGATCATGTGAGGTGGCTAGTTTCAAAGTGTATAATCTTCAAAATTAGATTTTTATGTTATATCTAATAAAAAAAATAAATAAAAAGAACCTATAAATTGAATTTAATGCTTTCTTTCTTAAGTTTGAACACTCTGCTATGGATGTAGTCATGGCCCAAAAGGTTTATTTAATTTTAATACTAAAAATACTACTATTTGGTACATTTATCTCAAAGATTGTACACTTTGAAAATAAGCCCCTCAAGTTATGGGCACTATACAGAGTGAGTCAGAAAAAAATCACGGGTACAATGATCATACAACCATACAACATCTGATAAACCAGAAATATATGTTAAAAATACATAAATCTGTGACAATAACAAAATACTCATTCACTGGTATTTTAAGGCATGCATTTTGCATCACCCTGTATATCCCTAGAAATTTTATTAAATTATAAATAAAAAAAACCTGTTTTGTAACGAATATCCAGTAAAAGTTTAAAGGTATTTCGGCTTAATTTTTTTTTATTTATTATGATTTCTTTATTTAGTACAAGCACTAATTCAAACAATTAATAAAATTATGTCAAGAAAAAAAATGGATAATAAACATTACCCGCTTAAACAAAACAGTTCTCAAGTCCACCCCACACAGCAGCTTCATGTTCCCTATAACCTAACGAGTATCGGCATTTAATAAAATGTGAACCACTATCAAAATAGGTACCGTCTACAACTGTCCGCCGCGCACTTGCAAGTAGCTCTGTCAGTCTGAGGTGCCCCTTTTTCCGGCGTATCCAACTTGACTCTCCCTTTTTCGGGGGTTTTCACTTCGGCAGGCTGATCGATATTCATCATGTAGTCAAAAGTCAATTCTTCACCTCTCTGGACTTCTCTAAGCGCAAA
This sequence comes from Listronotus bonariensis, assembly GCA_014170235.1. Lineage (NCBI taxonomy): Eukaryota > Metazoa > Arthropoda > Insecta > Coleoptera > Curculionidae > Listronotus > Listronotus bonariensis. The sequence continues at coordinate 43,343 of JACEGR010003217.1, read as the reverse complement.
CAGTGCTAGTTTTGGAAGATTGGGGTCCAGACAGTTGATCCAGGTGGCGTACACCCCAAGTTGGGGTCACATGAATGATTAATGAAATGGGAAACGTTTCCGTATTTGGCTGCATCGACTGTATACAGATTATCGCGTGAGTTATAGTCTAAATCGAAGAGATACGTGCGCCCTTCCGCGTCGTACGCTTTACCCCGCCTTTCAGCTTCCTCATGGTCTATTACCTCTCCCACATACTCACAAACAAACTCCCCACAACTGATCTTCCTTAGTACCTTCACTCCCCAACCGCAGCCATTGTTTGTACGGAATATACACAGTGGTACACTTCTTCCATGCTGCACCACCCGGTTTCTACAATCCTTACTGCATTTGCACAGTTTGTTGCATTCGAAAATAGCGTTTCCCGGGTTAACATTAACTCTACCGCGGTGGGTGTATGTGAACGCCCCATGGAACTGCTTTCCGCAGCAAGATTTGATGCCGGGGCCGCATTCTTTGCATTCGCAATGAACATCGGGAGTGTCGGGGATTTCAATGTTCCCTGTAGGGACATAGTCATTGATATAGCAGAAATTTTCCGGAGGAAATTCGAGATCGGCATTATTCTCCACTGTGATCATAGCTTCGGACTTGTCCATTCGATTTATGATATCTTCCCACCTCTTCATCTTGGCGAGCTGTTTCTCCCTTTTCAACACCAAAAGGTATGTTAACAACGCCTTTTTGCCATCTTCAATCTTTTTAATGTAATGTGTATGAATGGGAATATCCAAAAATTTCAACAACTGCCTTTGAGCCGCTATTTTCTTAGGAATCTTCGTAAAATCACCCTTGGGAATCACACTCATCAATACTTCATCGTTTACCTTCGATACATCCAACTCAAATTTCTCACCAAGCATCTTCAACGTCGCGTCATCGAATCTAGCACTCAAAAACTTTTCCAAAACATCATCGGCGCCCTCTAGATGCTCCATTGGCTCCCAAGTGTTACACTCAAAATGATACCCCTCCCACTTAATAAAAAACCTGTGCTCTTTCTCAAACACATCGTAGTCCATCTTCTCTATCGCCTCTACCACATATTTTCTTTTGAAAGTTTCGGATTTCAAGTGCGCCACTTGTCGTTTTCGCTTTTGCCCCCTCTGTTCCCAGTCTTTTAGATTCAGCAAGGCTGCGTTCATGTTGACGGTGCGACCTCTGATGCTCGGCGGCCACGTGACCAAACCTTTGTCATTGCATTGTAGCTTGTCTATAAGTAAAAGAGACATGTTTTACTATCTGGACATTGAAGAAGGCGATGTATTTTTGATAGAAACGTTTGGTTCAAGATACTTTTAATTTTTTTTTGCTAGACAAGTTACAGAAACAATGACAATGGTTTTTGGACAAAATTAACAGCTTGAAGTTAAAAAGATCTAAAATCTACCACACGTTTTAAGTCTTGCATCTCTTTAAAAAGAATGTTAAAGGCGCTCACATAAAAAATATTGGGATTCTTCAAATTTGTAATCTAAAAAATTATTAAGAGCTGTATAGTTACTAGCTATTTTCAAAAAGCATCCAAATTAAACCTGGAAAATCATTCTTTCTGCAACTACATATAAATCTCGGACTAACGGTTTAAAACAACCTAAAAGACTTAAAAGTTTGGGCAGTTTTAGAACTTTTCTAACTTCTATTGTGTACAGAAGTCAGCATTTAAAGGTTTCCTCAATAAAGTTACAGTCAAATGATTATACTGCAACACAATGAAACTTTTAAATGTCTACCACTGAATATTAGTACCATATTTGAATATACCCACAATATAAAGAAAATTTCAAAAAATTGTAATAATGAATTATACAGGGTTATTCAAAATTGATCATGAAACTCGTAATTCTACATGATAAAGAAATGGTACAGAGTATACTCTTTTTCAAAAGATCATTGGTGTTCGAGTTACAAGCCCTTGAAGTTCAATTTTATTAATGCTAGTTTTTTTAAATTATTTGCTTAAGCAAAAACCAGTATGACTCATATTTAGAACATAAACACATAGACAGGTAAAAACATCAAAATATACCAAAACTGTTAATTGAACATAAAATAAATTAACATTTTAAACTATTTTAAATAAATTACTAAACTTAAAATACCAAATAATGACAGTATTTATGACATTAAAAAAAATATATAGGAAGCTATACGAATACTTTATCATGTAGAATCATCACTTTAAGTTTCATGATCGATTGAATCACCCTGTAGATAGGTATTTTAAAGATTAAGAAAAACAAAAGTTGCAGTTAAATTAGATAATAAGGGTTCTAAAATATAAATCAGCTAAATTTGATAGGATTTGTGAAAAGCTGACCTATAAGTCAATGATAAATATTACCATAGAATATTTTAAGCAGGAAAAGAACAATTTTAAGGACCAATATTATAAGGTTTTTAATGATGTTATGAGCATGCCTAAAAATCAGCTCTACTGGTTACTTATCACTATCAAATAAAAACTTAAAAGTATCTTAAAATACCTTCCTATCTCTTAATTGCTTCCAAAGCAGGACATTTTTGTAAACAATTTCCTTATGTTAATTAAAGAAAATAATCTACAATCTAATATTAATATAATAATAAAGAGCTATGTAATAACTTTCAAATTAAATTACTATAAACATCAGACTGATCAAACTTCATATTTAATGGTTGTTTACCATCAAATTAAATTTATTTTAGAGAGCTTACTTTTTTGGGCTTGAAAATGCTTGCTTAATATATTTTAATTCCTGGCAACCTGATACCACTGCTATCTCTGTAACCAGACACCCTGGTTTATGCTTAAAAATAATGAAACCTAGAGCTTAAGGTTACTTCTTTGCTTCTTGCCAAGTTTAAGGTTTTTCTTAAACCCACATACCGGGTGTTGCTCCGTCGAGCGGGACATAGGGGAATACCATGTAAATTTTGAAGTGGTCCAATATTGGCTCCCCTAATTATTTTAGAAGAAAATATAATTAGGATTTTTTAAAGAGCACGAAAAGTTGTACCCAGTGTACAAATTTCAGCTCTTCTCAGTTCGCGAGCTAAGAGATAAATGCTAAAATAAGTTACGAATCTCCTATCTTCTTACCCGCCTTATATTATTAGAAGTTTATAATAAAATACTAGAAAAATTATTTAACCTCTTACTCTCAAGTTGTCAGATCAATGTCACATCATTCTTAAATAATGAACTACTTAAATCAAGAAAAAATCACTATTATAAAATGGTTTTACCAGGGAAATAGCTATCGAAGAGTAGCGGACATGTTTGCAGCCTATTTTCCCAATAGGCCAATACCAAGTAAATCGACAATAGAACGGACGATACAAAATTTGAAACTACAGGCACAGTAATCAATAAATGCAAATGTGAAGAAAATCGATGTGATCTTTCGCCAAACGATTTTTTTATGGAGACGTTTAAAAACTAAGCTACCAATAAAAATATGAAAACTTAGTCCAGCTAAGGAATGCTATTTCTGCTGAATGGACCAGAATATCGATGTACCAACTGGCCAATGTAAGAAATGAGTTTTATAATCATTTGGGTTATTGTCTGGCAGTTAATGGAGGAATATTTGAGCATTTGATTAAATCCTGATATTTTTGTTATAAATTAATTTCTAAATGTAGAAAAAATTGTTTTATTGTCTTGCGTAACTGTGAGTGCATGTGTTGGAATTAGCTGTAAACTAAAATGAAATGCGAGGATTCTTTTGAAATTCCCGTATAAAATTGTTCAGTTTTTGAAATGACATTATAAATTAATGATCTAAATTGTCACTGATAAATCGATATGGTGTTTTTATTGTTGATTTCTAGAGTACAGGGTGCATAATGAGATACTGGTTGGTTGAAAAATGCTCAAGTTTTCATTTTGGGTGGAACTTACTGTGCTTTTCAATAAATCGTAATAGCATTTTTTCTAAAATAATTAGGGGAGCCAATATTTGACTACTTCAAAATTTACATGGGATTCCCTCTATGTCCCGCTCGACGGAGCAACACCCCGTATGTAATACTCAATAGAGAATTATTGCACAGTGCAATAAGGCCAGGCACTAATAATACCGGCCTTATTTTGACATCTGAGCTTGCGCATATGCGGCATATGCATGGTGGGATAAGGACTCTCTTAATACATTTAATTCATTCTGAAAGTAATACCGCTAAGTACACAAAAAATGATAAAGTAAACAAACCTTTTCGAATGCACATAGCCTCTGACAGAGCCTGATTACATATTTTTAGATAAATAAAAAAACATTGCTTAAACACATATCTCTTACTTAAAAAGCCTCCTTTTATTTAACCTCTGGCCTGCTATAAAACCGGTGGCACGTGGCGTGGAACTAGAAACTCCTGGGATTGAATATTTATAATAATAATAATAACAATAATATCCTTTATTTCCACAAATCATTGTTACAACGACAAAGAAACGTCACTACAGAATAAATAAAATAAATAATAGTTTAAAAAAACTAAAAAACACACTTTTATATGCAACCGAACTAAAAATTAGAAAATAATTTTTCATTACAAAGAGTTTGTCACTTCAGAGTAAAAAGCGTGGGGTGCATTTTACTATTTTTTCATAACTTTTCCCTCATAGATATTTGCAAATAGAATAATTATAACATTTAATATATTAAGCACTTACGCTTTTATTCTGAAGTGACAAACTCTTTGTAATGAAAAATTATTTTCTAATTTTTAGTTCGGTTGCATATAAAAGTGTGTTTTTTAGTTTTTTAAACTATTATTTATTTTTCATTTTTTAGTTCGATATATCAATTAGTTTTTTAAAAATAAATGCTCCAGTTTATTCACTAAAAAATTCCTTCACCATTTTGTCAAGAGACACAGAGGATCTGTAAAGGAATTTATTTATCCTGGCGGTCCTAATCAGGATAACGGGACACTGTTTTTAAATTATTGCATTGTCATCGGTCCTTGATACGTGTGCAAAGTTTCAAAGAAATTGAATCGCTGGAAGTTGGTAAAAATTAGGCTCAAAGATTCCGTTACATAGATAGATAGATAGATAGATAGATAGATAGATAGTTACAACCCAAGCTAATAAAGCGTGTTAAAAATAGTTTAAATTTGCATTCATTTAAAATCATTTCATTTGTTAAAAGCAATTAAAATAAAACAAAAATACAGGTGGTGATAAAATCATTAACATACATCACAATTAAAATATCCAGCAATAGTTGAACAGATTATGATCAATAATTAAGAAATTTAGTTAAACAGTTAAAATGATACAAAAATACAGGTGGTAATAAAATCATTAACAGACATAACAATTAAAATATGTAGTAACAGTTTAACAGTCTATGATCAATAATCAAAATTAAAAGAGTAAAAACACTTATCCTGCAAGAACTGTATCACAGCCCTTCAAAATTTTTCCTTGTTCTCTATTTCACACAAGGTAGGTGGCAAGGATTTATAAGCTTTGACAGCATGGTAATAAGGTCCTCTCCTCAAAGAACGTTGAATTATGAGAAGGAATACTAAAATCACTCCTGCCTCTGGTGACAATTGTCGTTGAGTTGAAATAAAAATCGGAGTTTACAGTGAATAAATGGGGATTTTTCTTCACAAACATTACTAAAGTCAAGAAATATAGACTAGGGACAGTTAAAAGCCTAGGCTATTAAAATAGGGTTTACAACAAGCTCGAGGATGCACTTTAAGTATGCATCTGATAATACGCTTTTGGGTTCTAAAGATATTAATTGCATGAATAGAAGAACCCCAAAACAGAATCCCATAACTTATAAGAAACTGAACACAAGCAAAATAGAAACTGCATATACTGTCTACAAAAAGTGCATCTCTCAATCTTCGCAACAATGCACATGTACATGTACTGTTCAGTTTAGACTGCAGTGAGTTTAATTTCAAAGTCAAATCAAAGTCAAATATTCTTTATTGTAAGAAGAAAAAAAAATTCTCGTTAACAAAGATTATTAAAAATTTTAAAATTTACACTATAGGACTAACAAGTAGAATAATTTAAGATTAAAATACAATTAACGTAAGCCTAGTTTTTTTCCTATTTATAAATTGAATTTATTTAAAATAGTCGATCGGTCTAAGCTAATGGAAAAACTGGTACTATTTGTACTATTGTAAGACTTGGAACAGAACATTAACAAGAATACAAAACACAGTCAATTCAATAAAAAAAAAACATATAAAACATAAAAGCGCCAAAGTGAATTATGGCCATTAAAACAATCAGAAGGTATCGGTGTAGAACTCCTGCAGGTTGTAGTATGCTTTATCAACCAATAAGCTTTTTACTTTATTTTTAAATAATTTTAATAAAACAATAGTTCTCAATGACTGAGGGAGGTGATTGTATATCTTCCTACTTTCATAAAAGTATGGAATTTTTCGTAAGTGTTGATTTTGGAATAGGGAGTGGTAAGTTATCATTTTGCCTAGTATTATAAATTGCCCCATTATGCGTACTGGTGTCTTTTTATGAACAAGGACTACAGTTTCCATAATAATGCTGCAATAAATTATTGTATACAAAAGGGTTTATTACCTTTATCATTTTTGTGTACTTTGCGGTACTGCTTTCAGAATGAATTAAATGTGGACCCATCTATAACAGTGCTACATAGTTCCCTGCTATTTTAATTTATTTCTGAAAAATTATTAATACCCACTAATTTCGGACACTATTCTAAACAAAACAGCAGTAATGCCTATGATTCAATTTTATTAATATATGTAAATAAATCATTACTTATAGGTAAACAAATTTGTAGGTTTACGAAGTGAATAAGGGTGCTGGGCCGGGTAAAATGATAAAAGAAGTGAAACTTACACACAAAATTGAGTAAAAATCATTTTTTATTTTAATATAAAAAAATAAGGTAATTTTCTAGAAACTTGCGGCAACCCCAATTTTAACGAAATTTGGTATATGGGGGTTTTGGGGCGCTGATCACGAATCTGAAAGATTTTTTGGCAGAAACGTTTCGTTCTCGAGATATTCATCATGAAAGCTCAAATTTGAACTAAGCTTATTTTTACTATATTCCCCCTTCTTTTTGCACACAATTCTTGATTTAAAGCTAAAGTGTCACACAATATTTGATTTTCACCTGTTAAAACCCCGTTTTTCTACGTTTTTAATTTACATTACATTTACATTAAAATGCGTGGCTTTTCTTTGATAATGCGGCAACCATACATACACATAGGGCTTCATGGCATACTGGGATTGAAATGATTCAAAATATAGCTACGCAATTTAATGCAAAAATCATGTAAAATACGTAAAAAAACGGGGTTTTAAAAGGTGAAATTTGTGTGCCACTTTAGCTTTAAATCAAGAATTGTGAACAAAAGAAGGGAATATTGTAAAAATATGATTAGTTTAAATTTCAAGTCTGATGACGAATAACTCAAGAACAAAACGTTTCCGCCAAAAATTCTTTTAGATTCATGATCAGCGCCCAAAACTCCTGTATACCAAATTTCGTCAAAATCGGAGTTGCCGCAGGTTTCTAGAAAATGACCAAAAATATTTCTAATACAAACCACAAAATTTATTTTTTGTCTTACACAAACTTCAATTTGTTTTTCCACTTGGTATTAGGAGAACAGAAACGATAGTGGGACTAGAAATGGAAAATTTTATTCTGTGTTGTCAACAATTTAAAATAAAGCAGCTCACTTCATAAAACTCAAAGTTTTATCATTGCAGTGCATTATTATATTATTGTAATAAGTTATAAGCAAGTAAAAAAACCATGGTATTACTGAAACCACTTAAGTCCCACTATTATGAAATATTCAAAATTCTAGACTAGAGAAAACCGTATAGAGAATAATTATCTATGATTTTGAAGCAACCAAAATAATGCATAAAATTTTCTTAACTTACCCAACTTAATAGTGATATTTCTCTCCAATTCGTTTTTAAAACGTACAGTTTGTACACCGGATATCGCCTTGACTACGGTAGATTTACCGTGGGCTACATGGCCTATGGTACCAATGTTAATAGTAGCTTGCCTACTAATAACTTCTGGAGAAAGGGCCGTTAATTTTGTAACATCCTGTAAAAGAAAAGGTAGATATTTACTCTAAAAAACTAGGAATATTTACGAACCGAAAAAGGGCCCGTTTTAAGCTATTTTTGAAGCCAAGATAATATAATATTATTCAAATTGATTTTCTAGGTTCAAATAGAGGACTTTGAGATAAGGAATACTATGTTAAGATCGGGATATATGCCTAAAGGTAAATTCAAGCAGATCAGTTTCTTTTTCAATTAAAAATAAAGGGTTTCTAGAATACCCAGATGCCAAGCCAAGCTATAGGATAATTATAAGGTTAGGTTTTCATGCGGTTTCAAAACCTACGGAGGATTGAAGGAACACATAAAAAACTGACAAAATATATTGTTACTTACCAATTTGGATAAGTCCTGCTTATGTAAATTGGGTTGCCCAGTTGTAACTCCACTATTTTCGTTGGACGCCATTGTTGCTGATGAAATCACGCGAAAGAGGCGCTAAAATTTTGACACAACCGATGGTCCGTTTGACGTTTACCGTTTAGGGAAATCAAAAATCCCCTAGAAAATCGACAGCTGAAGAAAGTTTTGATAAATTATGAATTGTATAATCATTAAGCTTACACATACTAGAGGCACCATTGCATCAAGTAAGTAAAATGTAAAAATGCTGAAAAAATAAAAGAAATATCTTTGTTTTCTATCACTGTATTTATAAACATTGTAACAATGCAGAAATTTTTTATGCTATAAGCACGGCAGAATGTTATTTTCTGCGTGCGTGTGTTACTTCAGCTTCGTAATTTACTGCATATTTTAGTAGGTATCGCCACAAGATAAAAAGAAGATCTGCCCCCGTACTCTGTAACTCGATAGAAAAGAAATTTCCTTAAGCCTACTGTCCATGAGAGCGGTTTTCCGCTCGCCGATGATAATTCAGCTTTGTGATTGGCGGGAAAAGCATTTTAAATTTGCACTAACGAATCACAAAGCTGAATTATCATCCGCGAGCGGAAAACCGCTCTCATGGACAGCCGGCTTAAATTGCCATATGATTTACATTGCATAGAAAGGAAATTTCTTCGAGTTACAAAATGCGGAAGCTGCTTTGCTTTAAAATCTCAATACACCTCATTCCTCTCATTCTTCTGTTGCTTTGTTCCTTGTGGGCGTGGCGACAAGTCTCAAAACCACTGATGCCAGGTCAAGCTTGCTAATTTAAACTCTTTCGTATTTTGAATAATAACGAAGTTACCAATGGCGGACACTAAATTTGTCATGCGTCAAGCCACCCGCGTAGGTTTTTAATTCACGAGTTTCTTTTTCACCCTTGTATCACTTCTGCGTTCCTGATCAATTTGTATTAAGAATAAGTTGCTGGTCGATGACGTACGTAAAGTGAAGTCAGGCGCGTAGATATTATTAAAAGTCCCTAGACGAGGAAAGAGAGTCAAATTCATTGGTTTGTTTTTCTTTTGAAACACATCGATTTTATTTTTGGCTGCGTTTTTTCCCGGTAATTTCATGTATACAGAGTGGCCGGAAAATAGGAACTTTCATATCGAAAGTGGAAGGGAACAACTCCAATTTTGACCCTATACAGGGTTTTTGGGGGGCTCATCACAAATCTGAAAGAATTTTTAGTCGAAAACGTTTCGTTATATCATCAAGTTGAAAATTGCACCAACCTCCATTTCACTATAGTGCCCCTTCTTTTTGCACAAAATGTTTGCTATAAAACTAAATTGGTACACAATATTTTATAAACACCATTGAAATTGTTTTTTAAATATTTTACTCCTAAACGCCGCTACCATGCATACACTTATGTATTCCTTTAAACTTTTATGGCTGCCATGATCCATAATATAAAAGTATGTTTTAAAAAGTTATGAAGTATTGTGTGCTAATTTCGTGTTAAATTAACAGTTTCGTTCAAAAGAAGGGGAATATGTTAAAAATAAGGTTACTTTGAAGTTAATTTTATGGGTATCTCAAAAACGAAACGTTTCCAACTAAAAATTCTTTTGTGATCAACGCCCCAAAAAACCCTGTTTTCTAAATTTTGTCAAAATTGTTGCTCTGCACTTTTAAGACAATTACCCAACTTTATTTTTTTAAAACGGAAACACCCTTTTTTTATTATATTTAGTGCAGAAAAAAATACCAATAAAAAGAAATTTTCCAATAAGTTTTTTTCTTGGTTTTGGTCCCTTCAGGTCCAATCCACTACTCTCCCCCTTCCGGACTATGCTTTCTAGGGCTTTGTCGGCGGAAAATCTGGATAATCGAGCTCGTAGCTCCCAGAAATTCAAAAAGAAAACAAACAATTCAACAATCGATGCAATGCATAAAATTGTCGGCTGTCAAACCAAGACCTGCTACTGGTGTTACGTATAACCTTCACTTTCACTACTGACAGTTCCCATGGCACGCCATCTATTTCCCGCCATTTGAGAAATACCTCGTGTTCACCACCAAACGGGATACCATCAGCTTATAGGAATCTTCGCTCACAGCGCTTAGATCAGAAGAAAGATGCCGTCAATTTAGCGTGAGATCTTTCCTTGATCCCCGAAGGTAGAAACGTCCGTACGGCACCTCTAACCGCCACGCCGGGTAGAACTTTGTAGTCCTCTACGCACGTCCGCACTGTCCGGATGTCAAACAAAGAGTCCGTTTTTACTCATGGTTTTGATATACCCATAGCCATCTAAGAAATCGCTTATTTCAAAACTTAATCATTGACCGGTCCCTCCCTGCGTGGCGCCTATTTTCAGTGCTAAATGCCTTACTCCACCACCCGGAATAAAATTTTTGAAGAGCAACAAAAAAATAAAAAAAGTCTTTCCCCTTCTTTTCGCGCCTATTTTATTTCAGAGCGTCTTATTCACAAGGCAAATTAGTCATCAAAGATCCCAATTCGACCTAAACTTTTTTAAAAACTTTCCTGTCTTGCGCCTATTTTTCATGGCGCCCTAGGCTGTAGCCTAGTCAGCCTAATGGTTAATACAGCACTGACAGTGCCGTATTAACTGTTTCATGCGCCCTAGGCTAGAGTTCCCGGAGCGCCTATTTTCCATCCAAAAAATGTAAGAAGAGCAAAAAAAAAAGGTCCTTTCCTCCATAGCGCCTATTTTGAGTGCCAGGCGCCTTACTTCACCACCCGAAAAATAAAATTTGATGACCAAAAACAAAAACGGTCATTCCCTCCTTTTCCGCGCCTATTTCATTCTAAAGCACTTTATTCACAGAGAAATTAGTCACCAAAAATACTCCACCCGACCTAAACTTTTTTAAATACTCCCCTGTCTAGCGCCTATTACTCCCCTGTCTGGCGCCTATTTTTTCATGGCGCCCTAGGCTGTAGTCTAGTCAGCTTAATGATGAATGCTACATTTACAACCAATTCTGAAATTTCAAATTAACATTTAAACAATTGGTTAAACTTCACTTATTAAATTTGAATTTGACAAGTGAAGTATAACCAATTGTTTAAGAAGTCCGTTGAAATTTCAAGAATTGGTTGTAAAACTACATTTACAACCAATTCTGAAATTTAAAATTGACATTTTAAACAATTGGTTTAAACTTCACTTATTAAGTTTGAATTTGACAAGTGAAGTTTAACCAATTGTTTAAATGTCAATTTGAAATTTCCAAATGGGTTGTGACTGTACACTAAATGTACACTAATACAGCACTGAGCCTGATACCTAATAAGTGTCTAAACAATTTTTTATTGGATTAACAATTATAATTTAACTTTATCTACACTGATTTTCAATCTATTTATAAATAAAAAAACAACTTAAATAAATGCTAGCCACTAAAAATATAACCTAAAAACAATTTTTACTATAAATAAAGCAAATATTTTGGTCACAGGCAATGAAAAGTCAGGTTCTTGCTGAGATTATTAGAGTGGCAAATTTTATGCATTGTGAGACTTTTTACGTATATTTTGTCGATGGACGCTCGCTGTAGTAGTCCTCAGCAAGCCGGCGTCCAACTCTATGACCCAAAAATTTAGCATTTTGTACGTCTATATTAAAAACTACATTTGAGAGGCCTACTTCCAAAGTGTACAATCTTTTATTCATCTGATTTATTTAAAAAAATGAGATAAAATAAATGTCCAAATAGTTGTATTTTTTGGTGCTGAATTAGGTAATAGTTCGATATAGCGGTTTTCGCTATTATAAGAGATTTTGAAAAATTCTTTTTCAGGGCGTTTCTATAGGTCGATTATGACACAAATCTCTGTGCGCGTTTTCCAAAATCCATTTCTATAATTTATTATTAATAAAAACATATTACGGGACGGTGGAGTGAACAGGGGTGCTGGGTGGGGACAAAACAGTATAAATCCAACGTCAAAAACAAAGAAAACATTAATACACTGCACTCGGGGCACATGAAAAATATAAATTAATTTTGAAAAGTATTAAATTTTTCAAAAACTATCTCACATATATGAGATATCTCGTCCGCCATTAATTAAAGAAGGAAAATAGGCGCATTCATTTTGGTCAGCTGATAACATGAAGTTCGTCATTATGAAAATGACAGTCTTGATAGAAGCAGCGTTGCCAAACTTCTTATGAAGAATTAACACCAAGCCTATTTCGGGGATTATCCACCATTTCCATGAGAAACAATGGTATTTTTTGTAGAAATGCCTCCTTCTTTATGTTTAGGTATTTTCCTTTTTTCTCTACAAATTATAATAGGAAGAAGGAATAACTTAATTTTCATATGAATTTTGTCCTGTATCTTCCTTTTTTTTAAGCTATTGACACTTTCTCACTTTATTTGGCAACATCATCAAGACATTTACAGTTCTATTGCAAACTCTTCTTTTTATGCAGTGACAGTCATGGCGGGATTGTTGAACTATTATTTATTTTTAATTTTTTTAAACAATTTTTGGACATTTTTGTAAACAGAAAGTGCGGTGTGTACTGTGAAATACTGTTTTTGGGCGTTTAATGTAGGATTTCTACTGTTTCGTCCCCACCCAGCACCCCTGTTCACTCCACCGTCCACGTAATATGTTTTTATTAATAATAAATTAAAGAAATGGATTTTGGAAAACGCGCACACAGATTTGTGTCATAATCGACCTATAGAAACGCCCTGAAAAGATTTTACAAAAATCTCTATAATAGCGGAAACCGCTATATCGAACTATTACCCTGAATTACATTTAATTTATAGTTTTGTTGTTAATTTATTATAAAATGTGGTAATATTGGAGATCGTACACTTAAGAAGCCCCCTTAATTGTCTGCGATATTAATAAATTTACAATTTGGTGTAAAACAATACTTTTAAAGGTAAAGATACAAATAAACAATACTTAAAAACCAAACCTTAAATTAATGAGTAAAAGAAACAATTATTTTTAAATACAAAAATGTTCTTAAGATAGATTTACACTTAAAAAAACTATGTTAAGACTAAGAATAAAAATGTAAGTACGGACTGTTGATTTCCCCTTACTAACAGGAAGGGAGGCATCCTCCCTGACTGTCCTGTGTGAGGTGTGTGAGGACCTCTAACCAAGCCATATAAAGAGGTGCTGAGAGGTTGCCTTTTCTGGGCATTGGAAGTGACCTAAAAATTAAAAGATAATTTGATTATAAAAGATAAAATGCAACGGTATATGGGTTATGAATGAAAAGATAACTGAATTGTATATACTTACATTACAACTAAATTAGCATCTTTTGAATGCTCTAACAGTAATTCTCTAAGCCTAAGTTGCCTGTAAAGTCTTTTCTTGATTTGCACTCAATTCCGCGTCAGTAATGCAACAATCTGAAATTGCAAACGTTATATTTATAAATCAAAATTAAATAAATTTTTAAACAATATAAAAAAACTTCACCATTTTGTCAAGAATATAATCTTTTTTGATTTTTTTTTTTACAGTATAGACTCTTAGTATTCATAAGACGCAAAATAGTGAGGGTTTTAGAGATTAAATATACTTTTAGAGTTATTTAGAATCTATAGGCAAGGTCAGAGTTGCAGTAAATCAAAATTGGTTAGTTGTATTAGATAGTAATATATATTCTTTGTTTTTAGTGATAACTGTTTATCGTAAAATGTATTTTTATACGTCAATAAATAAATAAATTACGATTGAAAAGTATATTAAAGTAATTAAATTGTAAATAGTGTTGTAAAAGTGTTCTAGAGTGTTTTAATTGCCGGACCTACGTATGAGGAGTTAATAGCTTTGTTCGCGGGTCTAGTAATGAACCGATTCTGAACCAGAACCGAACTGGTTTAGAACTGTTTTAAAGCGCATGTTTAGTGATTTATTAGTTCGGAATTTTTATTTACCGCGAACGATTTTTTATACATACATATGAGGATGTATTTTAACCTAGCCTTTTAGTTAGGATTTTTATGGTTAAATTGGATACTACACAAAAAAAAATTAAACAAAAAGGTAAATTGTTATATTGTCGAATGCCACTCGAGGTCTCTCGGCGGAAGACGAGGGATTGCCTGCCTCCTCTCGTTTTAAACATAAGTACCTATGTGTATTTAACTAAAGATAAAATTCAAACAACAAGAAATGGTAAAATCTTGTAATATTGTCTATGTTTTTTAATTTAATCTTTATTTATTTTATTTCATACATACATTCATACGGAATACAATTAAAAATCCTTTGTTTATATACGCTCAGAATCACAAAAATATTAAAAAAAATATTCAACAGGTATATATTAACCCACATAAAAAGTGGCAGAAATAAATAAACTGTAATTCAACGGTTTATTTCTGTACCACAAAAACAGAAAACAGCTGACCATGTCGATAATGCGCATGAAATTCCGAACTGAACTTTTAGTTCCAACAAAAATCCCAGGACTGGTAATCAGGTTACGATCCGGTAACGAACTAATTCCATTGTAACCCGCGAACACAGAACTGTTACTAAAAATTCAGGATTTTACTAACCGCGGACGCTGCTTTTTCACTGCGCATGCGCATAGTCGCAGAACCGGTTCAGAATCGAACCTGCGAACAAAGCTAATAAATCGCAAAATGATAGAGTAAAACCAAAGGCGTAGCCAAAAAATCTTCAGGTAAATGTGTCGGAGAAAGGGAGGAAGATGCTTCAAATTATTTTATTCTATACAGTCACATGTCATAGTCACAAAATACACTTACCGTCTTGAGCATTGCTTTGGTTTCTAAACTTCTCTACAATGTTGTTGAACAACGATATGGTTTCTTCTTGAGGTTTGTCGTTCAGAGATACCATTTTTAAAGAGGTGTACTTGAGTCGGAATTTTGACAGTAAATGTGCCATACTAAAATAAAATTATTATTAATTAATAAGTTGTTGGACCTTTATTTGTAAAAGAAAACGTTTATTAAGTGTAATATTTAATCTTTTATCGAGCAAATTTATTGAAAATCAATATTTTAACAAATACAGTGTGTCCCAATTCTATTTATAAACTAAATTAATTTCGCCCCCTAGAAGATACAAAACTACATAAATACATTTTTGTTTGGGACACACTAATTTTATTGACAATATTGGTAAATATACAAGGTATCTGAAAAATAACATTTTCATTGTAAAGTATGATTATTTTTTGATGGAACACCCTGTATATTTGCACAATTTTTGACTCGACAAATTTATTTAATATATAAATAATAATAATAATCATTACCGGTAAATAAGTTAGTTATAGTTTGATTCTTATTATTTAAAAATACAGTGTGTCCAAAAAGTCTGGAAACCTGAAATATATTAGAGTGTCTTGAATTGAACCAAATTGGACAAAATTCGATACTTCAAGAATTCAGTGTTGATATCGACAATGTTGCCAGATTTTCAGTTTCGCATAAAGGTTTTAAATTTTAGTTTTTTAACGAATATAAAAACTTACTTTCTTTCTTCAAGCTCGAGATCGTATTTGCTGCTAGCCAATCCAAACACCCGCAATTGACAACTGGACCAATCCTGTCTTGTAGAAATAATGTACGGAAGTAACATTGTCAAGCCTCCATCATCATATAACCACCAAACATCGATAAATCTAAAAATAAATACATATTATTTTTAATTTTTTTTTATAGCTTATCGAATCGAATCTTAATAAAATTTAGAGCTTATTAGTGAATCATCTGGCATGTTTGGTATGATAGATGTTAGCCCGCGCTCCCCGGTGGGGTCGACAGCGTCGATCACCGGAGTTAAGCAAGTGGAAGCCATAACTTGAATGGGTGACCGGCCACGCGGTGTTCTACTCGGGGGTTAACGAACAGACCGAGCAGCAACCATCCAAGTTATAGAATGAATGGCGTGTGAATGGTAAGGAGTAGGGTCAAGGCACCATAATCCTCTAGGCTGCAGCGCTCCACCTAGGGGTGGCGGTGGTCGGACCTAGGTGGGAAGACCCGAAAGGGTTTATGTTGGCAACGAAAGAAAAGGGGTCTCGCTGATGCGACTTCGCCCACATCTATATTAGTCTACATTCCAGCATTGAAAATCATGATTAGGGAATAGATTATATGCAACATAAATGTTGTGTCCCATGTGGCAACGCTGCATGGGTGGAAAACCATGAAGGGTTTTACGGCGCACATGCGCATGATATTAACCAGATGAAAAAAAAGGCATTCAGAGGACTCTGAATGGCGGCTAGAGGTGTCGTACGAACGTTTTTACCTTCGGGGATCAAGGAAAGATTCACGCTAAATTGACGGCATCTTTCTTCTGGATCTAAGCGCTGTGAGCGAAGATTCCTATAAGCTAATGGTATCCTGTTTGGTGGTGAACACGAGGCATTTCTCAAATGGCGGGAAATAGATGGGCGTGCCATGGGAACTGTCAGTAGTGAAAGTGAAGGTTATACGTAACACCAGTAGCAGATCGTGGTTTGACAGCCGACAATTTATGCATTGCATCGAACGTTGAATTGTTTGTTTTCTTTTGAATTTCTGGGAGCTACGAGCTCGATAATCCAGATTTTCCGCCGACGAAGCCCTGGAAAGCATAGACCGGAAGGGGGAGAGTGGTGGATTGGACCTGAAGGGACCAAAACCAAGAAAAAAAATAGAAATAGAATAGAAAAAGGCATTCAGTACAAGTCGGTTGGTTTCTGGTTGGTTTCCCCTCGGTCCCGTTGGTTCGTTAGCATTGTGAATAGAATGTAGTTTAAGAAATTAGTATAGCACTGTACTGACCATTTGTGAACGTGAACATTAATAAATATCATGTAAACCATGTAAGGCTGTAAATTGTAACAATAAATATTTAATAAACGAAATACATAGCAATAAAAAGCTTGAAATATGCATAAAAAATGTATTAAAAGTGGCAGAATATGCAACATTAAATGATAGGTATGAGAAAAAATCTTAACATTTCAATTAATTTCAGATGAATTTACACATTTTTTACTGGGGGTGGGAGGGAAGTTCCCTTCACTGATCAAAAATAAAAATCTTATCCCAGTAAGTTGAAGAGCAGCCAAAAAGCCAAAAACGTGAAAAAGCATCAGTTACTCATGCTTTTCTTGATGATTAGGTACATGTACGCAGGGCATGGTCCCCCAGGCCATCCCTACGCTTCAAAAATATTGAAAATATTATATATTTTATGCATCTTAGCCATATTTTAGTGAAAATATGCCCCTACCCATGATAATTACTAAAATTATAAGCCATAATCCAATCTCTAATTATCAATAAAATTATTTGACAAATTACAAACCCTTTTCCTTGCTTCCTTCTAAATCTATTCATCTCTTCAACATGTAGCAGTTCCTCATTTGACATCCCCAAAACTATATCCAATTTAACAGCATTAGATTTTTTCTTCTTCTGTTTTACATTTAAGCTAGTGATTGTATCTGCAAAACATTTTTAAATTAACTCCTGAATATTTAACGTAGATCTATTCCCCTTCTTACCTCCATTAGCAACATCCTCAATAGAAATATGCTCCAAGCCCTTCAACATATCGTCGCTTTCCTTCGTAACTGAGATCCCCATATTCGCCAGACTTAGGTTCGAGTCAGAATGCATCATTAAAGCGCTCGAAGGTGACGTTCGGAAGGCTGGAAGTGAACGTGTCGTAATTGAGTTTTCTAAGGAGTTACTATCCTCCGTTTCGGTAAGATTGCTGTAGTCCAGGCCTCCTTGCACCCTGAGAATTACTACGGCTAGGTGGTTGTCAAAAGCAGCACTGAAACAAAGAGTTATTTTTATAGACTATCTTGATAAATAGAAAACTGTAAATTTTAAGTAGTATGCCAACTAATTTGACCAGTTGAACCAAAATGTTTAAGAGAAATGTTCCGGTTTAGCAAACAAAACAATCCTGTTTCACCAAGTCAGCAGGTTTCTCCAGATTTGGCACCTTCAGATTCCCATATTGCTTGTTTTTAGTTTTTTAAATTTACACTCCTGGAAAAAAAACCGGACAAAGAAAATGTTGTAAAATTCAATCTTAAAAACTTTCTGGTTTTTTGACCGATTTTAATCATCTTTTCGTCCAGTGGTAGCTCCTTCCATTAAGATTGTTATTTAGGATAAGGATTGCAAAAAGTTTTATAGGATTAGGTGTTATACAGGGAAGAGCCAAGTGTTGCATTTTTGACCCAAATTTTCGAACACCCTGTGGAATACTTTAAGGTCACAATTTTTCTACCAGTGTTTTGAATTTTAAAGCCCCATCTTTTCTTAACATTTCTTTTCTTTATTTATATCAATATCTTTATACTGATTTTTTTAAATTTATACTTTTACACCTTTTGTAAAATTTTAATTTTTTATGATAAAAATATATACCAATATAAGTTTGTTAACTTGGTTTCGTAGTTTCCAAATCAGTAATCAGATTTGTGTTATCTCTGAACATATACAGGGTAAGAAAGTGTGATTTCGAAAATTAAACACCCTGTATATTTTATCAGCAGTAAAAAGATTGATATTTTCCTATGAACCTTCCCCTTCATTTTCTTTCACGTGCAATAAAATTTCCAAGTCTCTATCATCTCTTACATTTTCTTCTCTTTGATACTTCCTAGCTTCACATCTGCAGTTATTTATTACTGTGCATTTGGTCTCAAATTTTTTGATAGTCGTATCGACTGTTGATTTTCCGGGTATCGGTCTATTCGGATACTGAGCAGCGAACATGTCTGACACCTTTTGGTCACTATTTCCTTGATAGTACCATTTAATCATCAATACTTTTTCTTCAGTAGTATAACTCATGGTTAATCTTTTCGCTGTACGATTTTTTGATAATAATAAAGCACTAAATTTCAAAATGACAACGTTATGTCACGTTAACTGGTATTTTTATTGTTGTTCATATATATGAGGCGATAATAATGTAACAATTTTTAATAATATATTAGCGTCTAACTAGCAAACGGGTAAACCGAAAAATCTAAAGTTTTTACCATGGACGTAGATTTGCATGCTCTTCAATAAACTTCAATAGAATTTTTCTCTAAAATAATTAGGGAGCTAATAATTGACCCCATTAAAAATTACATGGGATTTCCTATGTCCCGCCCAGCGATGTTGTATCTTCCATGTATAACCTCCAAGCCTATAAAATTTTTGCTATTAAATAATATTCTTGATGAAAGGAGCTACCAAAAGTTGATTAAAATAAGTAAAAAACATAAAGTTTTTGAACAAAATTTTGTTTGTCCGGTTTTTTTCGACCAGAAGTGTATTTTAAGTTGTTGAGACCGATACTGAATACTTACTGTAGTACATTAAAATAAGCGACTAGCTGATCACGTGGACACGACGCCCAATCATTCTTGTAGCCCATCATCAGGACATTGGGCGTGAGTTTTCCTATTCCCGCTGTTTGTAACAATGCTTTCGCTCCAGTTTCAAAAGTTGTGTGGTCTATGGAAGTGTAGAACGCTTTCATCTTGTTGCTTTTTAGAAAAGCATAGGCGTCGCTGGATCTTTGTGATTTCGATTTGTGATGGGTTTTTTCCTATATTAAAAGAAAAACACAGTTAGTTTTACATGTTTATGTGAATCAGGCGCGGCTCATCCACAAAGTTATTTGGTATTTACTATGTGAAACCTCCCCTAATACAGAATTGAGCTAATTCATTCGGCTGAATTTTAAATTGACCTTATGGGTTTATATAGAATTTCAAGATGCAAGGCGTGGTTCGCGGTGGTTACATTGATAACCTAAATTTAGATCCGCAGTGGCAAGAAGCATTTTTCGGATTTTTACGACCTCGCGCAGTGGGTGGACGAACATGCGCACTTAAAAGCCGTGGCAAAATACAAACATTGGCACCCCGTACCCTTCGTCCGCGGTCTGACCGTGACGCTCATTAGCTACCATACTTCGAACAGAGAACCAGGACGCCGTCAACAAAGTCTTTCTGATAATGCGGATAGTTTGTTTGGGGCCGGGTGCGTTTACCCTCAACTGGCTTGAGCACAAACCGGTTTTTTCGCCCATGAAATGTAACTTTTGTTTCGCGCAGGTTATAACATTGGCAATCCATCGAGATCAGTGGGTGGTTAGCGGAAAACATTTATGAAAATTCGCTAACACCACTCGGTAAAAAATAGGATTACAAAACAAGCGTATTAGATAAAAAACTAATTGACTTATTGGCAAATATGGGCATACATATTCTATTTGCATAAACATTTTTTTAAGGGGATGCCGTAGCACGTTAAATGAGCTAAAACGCGATTCGCTGCCGTTTTTAAATATTTGTTTGAGAAAAAAGTTGTATATTGAAAAGTTTCTTAAAATGATCCCAAGATTATCGGAAAGTTGGTTATTTTTACGGTTTTGTAATTTTGAGAAATTTAATGTGTTAATTATTACCATTACCAAAAACAAGAAGAAATAATTATGCATTTTGTCCAAGTGATCAAAACAGAATAAAAAGGGTAAGAAGAGGTAAAATTTTATTAGGTGCCCAAACAAGAAGTTCCCAAACAAGAAGACACCAGTGTTTACCTCTATAATATCGCCAACAATCAACAATGAATGATTCTTGGTTATTAAATTAGCAAAATCGAGTAGTGGAGGTCGATGTTTGGGTAATCCGCACAGAACCAAAATTTGGGGCTTGTAGTTTTTGACGTGTTCACCAACGTGGATCAATCTCTGAGCTGTGGTCAATGCTGTTTTGTAGGTTTGAGCTTGCGTTGTCGAACCCCAATTTGCGTCTAAAAAATTATTAATATAAATTATTTACCTGTACAGGGTGACCACTAATTATTGGTAAACAGAAAAACCACATCTTTCTTTTGGTAAATTATTAAGATTTACCCATACAAACATATATTCAAGAGCTAATAATAAGAAATGTACAGGGTGTCAAGGTGAAAAAACTAATTTTTGATATGTTTTGAATATTGTAATAAAACTCGGTCTATAGGGGTTTTTGACATGAACTTTTCAGATTTATTGTTAATTCTTATGGGTAAACTAGGGACGCTACCTACACTATTTTAAGTTTCTCTAAAATATAGCAACTTTTTGTGATTCCTTGTATATACGATCTGAGTAAAACAATGTACTCACCTATACTTTCAGCACAAAAAGGTATCTTTCCAAGAATCGCGTGAGCAACCGTTTTCGAAATATTTGCGATTAGGTTGTTTAGTGCAACCAAAAAGTATATGGGAGAATACATTAACTCATTAGTACGTAGGGTGTTCGAAAACTTTTGAGATATACGTACATTTATTTGATTTTTTCAAAATAGTTTCCACCACATTGAATACACTTTTCCATTCTAACAAACCAGTCACTGAAAATAGCTTTCCAGTTTTCATTTTAAATTTCAGCGAATATTTTATCTCAGGCCTCCAGTAGCGCGTCTTCAGTTTTAAACTTTTGTCCTTTCAGTTGGCTCTTGACAAAAGGAAGTCACACGGCGCCAAGTCGGGGCTATAAGGCAGATGTTCCAAAAGTCTCAAGCCTGCATCTGTCAAAAATTGACTGGTAAGTTCAGCTTGATGAGGTGGGGCATTGTCATGATGAAGGTACCAGCTAGCGAGTTGCGAGTTGGGGCGAATCACTATTAACTTTTCTATAAGTTTTGAAAGGCATACTGTAGTATACCAGAGAGCATTTACGGTCTTCTGTTCAATTATTCCTCTTGAACCAAAGAAAACAACTATCATTAATTTTTTTACAGATGTTGATCTTCTGTCGGAGTTTCTTCACCTTCGAGAACCCATATCTTATTCTGTTGTTTAGTTGGGACGTCGTGATAATAAAGATAAGTTTCATCTCCAGTGAAGATCGACACTATGTCTTTAGATTTACCCTCCTGGAATTTGGACATCATTTTTTACACCAATTCACTCTTGTGTCTGCTGCTCGGGAGTTAACTTGTGTGGAACCCAAAGAGTACAAATTTTTCTAAAACCCAAGTGCTCATGTATGATCGTGTGTAATGTTGCTAAACTAATGTTCAATGTCTCTTCTAACTGTCGATAGGTAATTCGTCGGTTTGTTTCTATAGCTTTTTGGACGGCAGATATGATTTCTGGTGTAACTACTTCACACGGTCGACCCGAGCATGTGAGGCGTCTTCAAGCGAAAACGAGCCCGGCTGAAATTATTTGTACCATCTGTATATGGTCGCACGAGATGGACAGTCATCACCAAGTATAGGCTTCATTTCTTTTAAACACTGTTCTTGAGATAACCCATGTGAAAAGTTGTATTTCAAAATTGCACGGCACTCGATAGTCGTCCACGACACCATTGCGCTAAAATCGCTGGACACGAACTGGCGCAAAACTGATAGTTTACTAATAACTATGTAGGACTACGACATGTCATGACATGTACAAACACAAAACATCAATGTTACTTTCCTGCACCATTTAGTTACAAAGTATTTCAAAACTTACTGAACACCCTACGTATATGATATATCAGTTGTATTTATAGCTAATATGCTTTAATTAAAGGTATTTTTGGTTGCACTAAACAATTTAAACGTAAATATCTCCAAAACGGTTCCTCAGAGTCATTTTACAAAGTATACCTGTTTTGTGTAGAAAGCATAGAAGAGTTTACTGGTTTATTTAGATGGTACATATACAGAGAAGCACAAAAGTTTTGACGTTTTAGAGAAACTGAAGGTAGTTTAGGTAGAGCTCTTTAGTTAACACATAAAAATTAACATCACAATATCTAAATAGGTAATTCAAAAAAATCCTAAATGCCAGTTTTATTACATTATTCAAAACATAAAAAAATATAGAAAAGGATTAAAAATATTTTTTCACTTTGACACCCTGTACCTTTTAACACGCTTTTATTAACTTGGGTTGTAACTATCTATCTATGTAACGGAATTTTTGAGCCTAATTTTTACCAACTTCCAGCGATTCAATTTCTTTGAAACTTTGCACACGTATCGAGGACCGATAACAATGCAATAATTTAAAAACAGTATCCCGTTATCCTGATTAGCACCGCCAGGATAAATAATTTCCTTTTTTTTAATTATGGCGAATGCGCAAGGGCAATTGATGACAAACTTACAATGGAATTTTTTAGTGAATAAACTAGAGCATTTATTATCTTAAAAAACTAATTGATATATCGAACTAAAAAATGAAAAATAAATAATAGTTTAAAAAAACTAAAAAACACCCTTTTATATGCAACCGAACTAAAAATTAGAAAATAATTTTTCATTACAAAGAGTTTGTCACTTCAGAATAAAAGCGTGGGGTGCTTAATATATTAAATGTTATAATTATTCTATTTGCAAATATCTATAAGGGAAAAGTTATGAAAAAATAGTAAAATGCACCCCACGCTTTTTACTATGAAATGACAATATTTTTTTAATGAAAAATTATTTTCTTATTTTTAGTTCGGTTGCATATAAAAGCGTGTTTTTTAGTTTTTTTAAACTATTATTTATTTAATATCAACTTTTGAACATTGTTTTGGCTAAATCTTAATATTTTGACGCAATGGAATCTGTGATTTCTGTGTATCATTAATCAATTAACACCTTGTATAATGATTGAATCTATACTTTGACCAATATAAATTGACAATGAATACCTAGTTAGTAACTCCAGTCACTGTAGTTTTAAACCAATAAAATACATTTTTTATTGTGGTATCTAGGGTTAAGGACTTTTTAAACCAATGAAAAACATTTTTTGTTCGGGTGATTTTCTCAATTTATAGTGAACAGAGTATAGTATTTAAAAAATATATTACCTGGGTTTCTATAGACGACTACCAAGTATAAACCAAGGATCACTATGAATGTTATAAGGGATGTTTTCCAGTTTATCAAGAACATTATCACTACGCAGGCGATAAATCCAAATAGGCTGAGCCATAGATTATAATACTAAAAATATAAAAAGAATATAGTATGATTCAACCCCTCTTTTTATTTAAGATTTTACAGGTTGCTGTTGATTAAGAGTGGTACTTTTTAAATTGGCACTCTTTATGTAAAAAAAACTTACTTTAAATGTTGGTCTCCAACCTAATGGTTTTATAAGTGCGGCATGGAATGTGCAGAAGTTAATTAAGGCATATGAAGCCAAGTAAAAGTTTGATATCAGAGGTGCTATGGCGTTGAGTTCACCTAAAAAATGAAAACAATAATAAATATACAAAATACCAGAAATATGTATTAAATTATATCTACATACACATAATGGATGCGTTTTTAAAACCTACAATGGATATACTTTTTAAACCAAGGGAAATATAAAAAATAGAAAAAATACCATTTTTATAACACCCCTTTTGTGGCACCTTTCTGAAAAGCTTATAAAAAATGCTTTTTGTTGGTCATAAAAAAATTGAGGTAATTTCAATTACTACCCATATAACATTTTTTGCCGGCGTTGTACATTTAATTTACTGGCATTGCCAACACTCTTTAATGGCAAGGCATTGGCAAAAAGGTATTAAAAAGACGCGAAAGTGGGCAATTGGCCGTTATTGGGCCACGTGTTGCAGATAAAGTGATGGCATCCGTCATTAATAAGTTATTGGCAAAAAATGCATTTAAGATGATGGCATCCATCATTAATAAGTTATTGGCAAAAAGATAACAAAAAGACACGAAAGTGGGCAAACGCAGATACTCCCAAGCAGCAAGCTGACGTCTTATTGACGAAAATTGTCGCATATACTTGTTTTTAAAAGCTAAAATGATGCGATATTTTATTTGAAAATTAAAATAGGAAAAAACTCCTTACTGCATGCAATTTCCTTGCAATGCAAAGTACCATCTCTCGGAACACTGTCCAACTTGGAGATGCAGATTTTTACACTAGCCGAAGATATTTCTTTCAAAGCTAAGTGAGATCACCTACCGCAGACCGCTCTTGAATTATTTTTGTCTAATGGGTACGGTTTAGACCATAAAAAGCGAAGATATTGCAGAAACGTAGTATACCCTTAAATTTTAGAAAAATCATACCTTATTATGAATAAAGAATACCAGAAATAGTCCAATTAAAAAAATATAAAATGAAATAAAATGTATTAATAAATTAAAATAATATTCTCTGTAGAATTAACCCGCCTCCATAAAAAGTTCTGGGTAATTTTGGTTAGTTCTCTTTCCAAATTTTGACGAGAATAGTTATTTTCTATCAAGTGCGGAAAGTATCATTTTTCCGCACGCGATTGCAGTTAGCCGAACGACGCGAAGCGGAGTTCGGATAGCAATCGAGTGCGGAAAAATACTTTCCGCAAACGTTAGGAACAATATTTTTTCTACTAGCGTAGGATAAAATACTTTCCGCAAGTGTTAGGAACAACATTTTTTCTACTAGCTTAGGAAAATAAATAAAACAGTTCGTCTATAATATATGTATTTTGTATTTTTTATTACATATTAAGAAAAAAACTAAATCTAAATCGTATCACTATTTATATTAATTATAAAGGAGCAGTTGTTGGCATTTTGTAAATTTATAGCAGATGACAAAACCTTGGGTATGGTGGTCGTAGACCCAGTATTGCCACTTTCTACCTCTGCATTACCTGGATTTCTTTGTATCTCGGTTTGAATAGAATATATTTCAGATTGGGAGGCGGATGCTGATGTCGTAAATGTTGTTGGGTCTTTCTGATTTAAGATTTTGTTTGATATTCTGGTTCGTTCTTTTGCGGACTCCTCGATATAACCTTCGGCAACTGAAGTCGATTTCCAGCCGCCCAGTCTTTTAATATTGGTTATGCCTTCCCCGGAATCTGCCAACATTGTCGCAGATGATCGGCGGAAGCTATGGCCTGTGTATAAATGAGGGTCTGAAGACCGAGGTACCCAGCGATATCTGCTGGCATCTTGCCAAAGGAATTTATGCCCACACACTGGACTGAGATAACTCCCTTTTATATTGAGTAAAAATCTATTATGCTTAGTATTAGGTTTTCTTAAACTTGCATATTTTCTATACAATGCCAAATATTTTCCATTTTTTACCTCTTTTGAAATTGTAAAACATCGGGATGTATGGTTTTTTGATTGAGATATGTTAATCATTACAAAATCGCCTTTATCAATAACATCATTTGTAGTTAAATTGCAAAGCTCTTCTCTCCGGCATGCTCCCGCCAGTCCGAATATTGTTGCCACTTTGATCATTAAGTAAATTTCGTCAGGTGCTTCTAGTAGGAACTTACTAATTTGTTCATTGGTAAAAACTTTAGCTTTTTTGGTTGAAAACCAATATTCATTTTCTTAAGAAATGCTGTTAACTTGAAATACCTGCTGATATCCACATCTTTTCAATTTTAAGCTTGCTCTTCAACATCGAATACTTGGACCAAAGAGTATTCGGCTTGATAGTCTTGGAGAGCTTGGCAAAATACGCAAGCAAAACTTCTTCTTTCAAGCTTTTCACTCCTTTTCCATTACACCAGTTTTGAAATACTTCGTATTCCTTGTTATACCTGTTTTTTGATTTTTCAGGCAAAAATTCTAAACTCTTAACAGTCTCCAAAATTTCGCTTGGTAGGTCGTCGTCTGATTCAAGCATTTTAAAATCGTCAAGAACTTAATTATTATATTCAGCAATATTATTTGACTTTGACTTTGACAAATTATCTCGTACTTGGTTGTTATGGAGCGATTCTGTTGCCATGGTTTTACCTTTTAGGTGAAGTTACTTAACCCTTTATTGGATATTCTTTCGATCATAAGAAATAATTATTATTTATAAAAAATTAAGGTATAAAGTCGAATTCTACTTGTGTAGTCTAGTCTGACGTTTACTTATACGTATTTCTGAGATAATGAAATTTTTATCTAAAACATCTATTTATTTAGCCTAATATAATTTGATTTTTTGTGTTGCAATTGAATATATACATTTTTAACTTATTTTTACTTTTCCACACGCCGTGCGGAAAAGTAACTTTGCCGCACGGCGTGCGGAAAAGTAACACTTTCCAAATTAAATGCGTGCGGAAAAGTGGACTTTTCCGCACGGTAGTAGAAAAAAGTAGTAGTAACCAAGGTTAGTTTTATATTTATAAGGTGGCGACATATCCTCAACTTTTAGGCGGTTCGAGGTCGGAGACGCAAAGAAGGGCACTCCACGAAGAATAATTGGCAAGACTGGGTAAAATCAAGCTGATGATTCAATTTTATTTTTTTTTGCATTGTTTTGGAAGTGATATTTGTTGAAAGATGTAATTCCAAATGTTTTTTATTTAAAGTAAAAAAATTTACAACTTAATAACAATTAAAAACTGTTGTGTAAACGGTTGTTCTACTAATACAATAAACTGTATATCTAGGGCACTGAACAACATGGCCGAAAAATGGGAGATGTGACGTGATAACACGTCAAAGCAATATGGCCGAATGTCGCGACCTTAACTGGTCTTTGTTGTTAAGCCCGAGAAAAAGGCGCTTGTAAAAGACAACTAACCAGAACTTTTTATGGCTGTAGTTTAGCTCTAGAGGAAGTAATATTATTTTAATTTATTATTAATTTTTGATTAATTTAATTGGACATTTTCTGGTATTCATCGTGAATAATAAAGTATGATTTTTCCAAAATGTAATTGTAGTATTTGATATTTACCTCCAACTTTTTTATAACCACCAAAAAGCAGTTTTCATAAGCTTTCCAAAGAGGTGCCACATAAGGGGTGTTGCCATTTAAGATTTTTAAGTGACTGGGGTGCAGCTTAAGGGGTTGATAGAGGTGGTTTATAAAAATACGTCATTTATATTTCCCACCGAGTTTTATAGAAACAGTATTTTTTTATTTTTGATATTTGCCATGGTTTAGAAAATATAGCCATTGTAAGTTTTAAAAAACGCACCCTGTATTAATTTATTTATAAACATACACCTTTTGAGGCCCCTGTATTGCTTACCAATTAATAAAAACGCTTCAGAAACCAAAAAGTCAATATATACCCTCTGTAAGGCTCACCAGCCTTACCATAGCCTTTTGAGAAAAAGATTAGTCCTGGGTATATTTGATCGATGCCCAAGGCCTGGATGAGCCTTGGTACGGATAGAAGGTTTGTTAATGTTGTGCTAAGGCAGGCTGCCCAACAACCTGCGTAGATAAAAGGCCACCGTTGACATAATGGTCATCATCTATAAAACAAATGATAGGGTTATACAGGGTGTTGTGGGAAAATCATATAAAAAGAATAGTATAAGTTCATATAAACTTTTTTGTATAAACTTTCTCTTGAAGATCTTGGCTCCCAAAAAGTTCCAATAAAATCACATTTTTAGACATAATTGAAGGGTTTTTTTTTCCTAATTAACAAAAAAATTGGTAATTTTCTAGAAACCCGCGGCAACTCCGATTTTAACTGAAATTTGGCAGTACGTGGGTTTTTAGCTCTGATCACGAATCTAAAAGATTTTTTTATGGCGGAAACGTTTCGTTCTCGAGATATTTTATCATCAAAGTTCAAATTTGAACTAAGCTTATTTTCACTATATCTCCCCTTCTTTGCACACAATTCTTGATTTAAAGCCAAAGTGTCACAAAATATTTGATTTTCACCTTTTAAAACCTCGTTTTTCTACGTTTTTTACATTATTTTTGCATTAAATTGCGTGACTGTTCTTTGATAATGCGGCAACCATACATACACATAGGGTTTCATGGCACACTGGGATTGAAATGATTCAAAGTATAGCTATGCAATTTAATGCAAAAATAATGTAAAATACGTAAAAAATGGGGTTTTAAACGGTAAAAATCAAATATTGTGTGCCACTCTTAGCTTTAAATCAAGAATTGTGTGCAAAAAGAAGGAGGAATGTTGTAAAAATAGGGATTAGTTTAAAATTCAATGATGATGAATATCTTAAAAACGAAACGTTTCCGCCAAAAAATTCTTTAGATTAGTGATCAGTGCCTCAAAAAACCCCGTATAGGTACAAAATTTCGTCAAAATCGGAGTTGCCGCAGGTTTCTAGAAAATTACCGAATATAAGGTTATATAAACTCTTTTTGTGTAAACCTTCTCTTCGAAGATCTTGGCTCTCAAAAAGCTCCAATGATATCACATTTTTAGACATAATTGAAGGGTTTTTTTTGCAAAAACAACCAAAGTCATTTCTAACATGGTGCCATTCTTAAGTTTTCTCTCCCTAATTTACAGAAAAACTAATGCTTATAGAACCTTCAAATATATGTCTAAATGCGCAAAATACAGCTATATTTACGAACATATTACAAATAATTAATAGTTTAAAAAACTAAAAAACACGCTTTTATATGCAACCGAACTAAAAATTAAAAAATAATTTTTCATTAAAAATATTTTCACTTCATAGTAAAAAGCGTGGGGTGCTTAATATATTAAATGTTATAATTATTATATTTGCCAATATCTATGATGGAAAAGTTATGAAAAATAGTAAAATGCACCCCACGCTTTTTACTATGAAGTGAAAATATTTTTTTTAATGAAAAATTATTTTTTAATTTTTAGTTCGGTTGCATATAAAAGCGTGTTTTTTTAGTTTTTTTAAACTATTAATTATTTTTCATTTTTTAGTTCGTTATATTGCACAAAATTCTTAATATAACAGTAAATTAGAACATACTAATTAATTAAGCAGCAAAAAGAAAATAACCAGCCCCTATGAAATGACAATGGTAGCAAATTTTAAAATTTGCAAAAGATTGCAACTCACTAAAAAATTTCTTCTTCATTAAGTAGCAAAGTTTCAAATTTTGCCAACAGATGGCACTCCAGGAAATGTTTGGACTGTTGTCAACACTTTAGTAATCCACTAAAAAATTTCTTCCTCATTTAATAGCAAAGTTTGAAATTTTTCCAACAGATGGCATCCTAGGTGTTGTTTTTATAATATAATGGAATTTTTTTTTCCTGGCGATTAAAAAAAAAGATAAAGGGATACTGTTTGCAGATTATTGCATTGTCATGGGTCCTTAATACGTGTGCAAAGTTTCAAAGAAATCGAATAGCTGGAAGTTGGTTAAAATTAGGCTCAAAGATTCCGTTACATAGGCAGCCAGATGGATAGATTGATAGATAGATAGATAGTTACAACCCAAGTTAATAAAAGCGTGTTAAAAATATATATAGAGTTAGCCATATAGGTTTAATAAAGTTTTGTTTTTAATATCTCGACCTTATTGAAAACTTGACATTGGCTGTTTTTTTTAACTTTAATTATTGAACTACCAGAATTGGTGTATTGTGACTACCAGCTATATTCCAGTTCTATTTTAATAACATGTAATATCAAGCAAGTTACCATTATTACCATCAAAGGAAGAAAGGAAGTGTTGTAGTTTGTGTGAAATACTCAAAGCTGTGCAGGGACGGATTAGCTGTAAAATTCATTACCTTCATTTTTAAAGTCCTATATTGATTAGAACTGTGTTCCGATGTTACTTTTAATGGTAATTTTCTAGAAACCTGCGGCAACTCCGATTTTAACGAAATTTAGTACCTATACGGGATCTGAAAGAATTTTTTGGCGGAAACGTTTTGTTCTCGAGATATTCATCATCAAAGTTCAAATTTAAACTAAGCTTATTTCACTATATTCCCCTTCTTTGCACACAATTCTGATTTAAAGCCAAAGTGTCACAAAATCTTTGATTTTTACCTTTAAAACCCCGTTTTTCTATGTTTTTTTCATTATTTTTGCATTAAGTTGCGTGGCTTTTCTTTGATAATGCGGCAACCATACATACACATAGGGCTTCATGGCACACTGGGATTGAAATGATTCAAAGTATAGCTATGCAATTTAATGCAAAAATAATGTAAAATACGTAAAAAAACGGGGTTTTAAAAGGTGAAAATCAAATATCGTGTGCCACTTTAGCTTTAAATCAAGAATTGTGTGCAAAAAGAAGGGGAAATATTGTAAAAATAGGATTAGTGTAAATTTCGAGTCTGATGATGAATATCTCAAAAACGAAACGTTTCCGCCAAAAAATTCTTTCAGATTCGTGATCAGCGCCCCAAAACCCCCGTATACCAAATTTCGTCAAAATCGGAGTTGCTTCCACTTTCAAGACGGTTACCAAACAACATTATAACACACTTAGTGGTTTAATAATTATGTCTAAAATGTTTGACTACATTAATTAAGGCTTTTGGGTGCCCATATCTCCAGAGAAAAGAAGGAAGAGGAGAATGTGTCTGTTTTACCTGATAACTATTAAATAGTCCATATTTACAAGTCAAATCTTCGACACAGCTGGTCATATTTCCATTTATGAAATCTGTGACGTTGCCACTGGCATCTCTTACAGCTGCGGCCCCAGAGAACAAGACAAATAGGGCATATGACGTCATAGTTATCAGAAGGGAAAGTAGGGTTCCCTTTGGTATAGCAGAAGCTGGATCCTGAAAAAATAATTCAAAAAGCATTAAAAAGTTAGTTATAACATACAGAGTGTCTGAAAGTCACTAATCATATTAAAAGAGCTGCTGAAACAACTTATAAACAACCAAATATACATAAAATTCCTTCAGTGAAAAATCAAAGGTTATCAAGGTATTGGCCCTTTAATTTTTTTTTTTCAATTTTGAATCACTTTGGATCTTGCTATTTCAGATGAATCTAAGTTTTTGTAATTTTTTTTACATTTTTTTATCTTTGACAAACCACGAAGGCTTAAAGCCTAAATACTAACGTACCGTGGGTGTCTTAAGCAGGGTAAGAGGGAGTTTGTTGACACGGGACTTAAATACTTGAAGATTTGGGGGGAAGGAAAGACCTCCGCGGGCAGCAGGTTCCACAATCTAGAAACTCTAGGGATAAAAGAACGAACAAAGTGAGAAGTTCGGGGCCTGTCCAGTTGGACCGTATAGGAATGCATACGCGCGGAACCACGAGTTTCTCTGTTGGGAACCGTGAGTTGAGGAACTATACTGGACAATTCTTCAGAGCAGAAGCCATGGGAATATCAAAAATATAACAGTTACAGGTATAGATAAGTTTATCTGTGGACACTGTAAATTTTTAGAGAGAACTTTTAGTTTAATGTTCATATGCACTCAATTATGTGGGTATTCAAAGCTGTAAAACCTAAATTAAAAAATAAAAATATTAATTTATTTAGGTGTGTGAATAAAAAATCTGATCCAAGAGGAACTTCAAATGCAAGTATATTCAAACCAACGATTCAAAACCAACAATTTTTCCCGCATTTTTTTATGTTTTACTGGATGTTTACAAATTATTCCATTAGGTCATTTAGTATTATCCTTGACTTTTTGGACACCCTGTATGACCAATTTTTAATAGCTATTTATGTATCAAGGGCGTTAATAGTGCTATAATGCCGTGAAAGTCGAAATAGCCCGAGGGCTAGATTTCGACCTGATGGGCATTATAGTCCAGTAAAGCCCGTGATGCATACAATGCTTTATGTTTTACCCAAAAAGAGTTTTTCAATGACTAATTACATTATTTATTCGCAATATAAAAAATAAGTTGCACCTGTACCTGTATACTAAGTAGAAAATGACTGGTGTTAAGTTTGACTTTGATGTTTCTATCAGTTAGTCAGTTGGCATTTTTTATTTAACGATTTGCTCAAAATGGAAGAAATTCCACAAAATATAAGAGAAAAGGCCATAAAAGCGACCGAAAATCTTTTGCCAGTTAAATCAAGGCAACAGTATGATCGGGAGTATGGCATATTTAGTATTTGGAAAGATGCGAACGCAATTCTTCAAATAACCGAAACCGTTTTAATGGCATATTTTCAGGAACTGGTAAGTTATTGATTTTATTTTAATACATATGTTTAACAAACTTTATTATTTTTAGTCGGAAAAATACAGTCCGAACTCTCTCTGGATCAAGTATTCCACCCTAAGGTCTACGTTGATGGTCTATGAAAATATAGACATTTCGCAATACCATCGTCTCATATCTTTTTTAAAAGTTAAGTCGAAAGGATACGTCCCGAAGAAGTCTAAAGTTTTGGAAGGAGAACAAATATTAAAATTTATTTTGTATAAACTTGATCTTTATTGTGAGAGAAATAAAATTGGATAAGCAATAAAATTTCTATATTAGCGCATTAGGGCATTATAAGCGGGCATTATCATAATGCCCGCTTATAATGCCCTAGGTGTGATAGCAGGTATTATTGCTACCATAACATATTCCGTTTCTAAGGTATTACAGATCAATAATAGATGGGTAAAAAATAAAATGTTTTATTGGTATTGAAATATTACAATTTGTCAAAAAAACCTTGTTTTTATTGAATATATTCCACGTTAGACACTCATACTGTATGTTGTTTCTTTACCTTTAAATCTCCAGAAATATTGGCGCCAGCTTGTATCCCAGTAACAGAAGGAAAGAAAATGGCGAAGACTTGAAAAAATTATACTCCTGTCCTTCTGACATCCTGTATTCGGGATACCAGTTTGTTGCCCACACAGAATCTAAAACACATGTTAACATAACATACAGGGTGTAATTCAATTGATGGCTGAAAATACCGGGTATGTAAAAATCTATTTTTTAAATATTCTAACTATTCTTTACCCAATTTTGTTTTAATTTGGCATTATTATTAATGCCATTGGGGGGTAATTTATCACTAACTTAATTACATTTAATAAGTCCAGTGGCGTCTCGAGAGGCAACTGAAGGAATATTTCCAACAAAAAGACAGGACGCCATTGACTGTGAAAATGTGTATTTAATTTTTGTGCTTTTTTAGATTAAGCAAATAAAAATACTGCTTTTGGACTCTTTGTTTGACCTCCGGACAGTGCGGACGTGCATAGAGGACTAAAAAGTTCTTCCCGGAGTGGCGGCTAGAGGTGACGTACGAACGTTTTTTACCTTCGGGGATCAAGGAAAGATTCACGCTAAATTGACGGCATCTTTCTTCTGGATCTAAGCGCTGTGAGCGAAGATTCCTATAAGCTGATGGTATCCTGTTTGGTGGTGAACACGAGGTATTTCTCAAATGGCGGGAAATAGATGAGCGTGCCATGGGAACTGTCAGTAGTGAAAGAGAAGGTTAAAAGTAACACCAGTAGCAGATCTTGGTTTGACAGCCGACAATTTATGCATTGCATCGATTGTTGAATTATTTGTTTTCTTTTGAATTTCTGGGAGCTACGAGCTCGATTATCCAGATTTTCCGCCGACGAAGCCCTGGAAAGCATAGTCCGGAAGGGGGAGAGTGGTGGATTGGACCTGAAGGGACCAAAACCAAGAAAAAAAATAGAGAGAGAGAGAAATACTGCTTTTGTCTCTTAAGTTTTTTTCGTATCTTTTTTAGTTTAATAAAAGAAAACACTTAATTGTATATTTTTAGACCATAAAAAGAGAATTTCGGGTTTTTTTTCCTTTAAAAATTATGTTTTATAATTTTAAATTAGCAATTATGTAACGAAAAAATAGATACTTATTTATATAAGGTTCATATCCAGTATAACAGCTTTTACTTAAATAAGTGCTTTCAAATTTTTTGGTCTTTTGAACATTTTAACACCCTATATCTCAAAAGTTAAGACGTTCGATATAGCGGTTTTCGCTATTATAAGAGATTTTTGAAAAATTCTTTTCAGGGCGTTTCTATAGGTCGATTATGACACAAATCTGTGTGCGCGTTTTCCAAAATCCATTTCTATAATTTATTATTAATAAAAACATATTACGGGACGGTGGAGTGAACAGGGGTGCTGGGTGGGGACGAAACAGTAGAAATCCTACATTAAACGCCCAAAAACAGTATTTCACAGTACACACCGCACTTTCTGTTTACAAAAATGTCCAAAAAATTGTTTAAAAAATTAAAAATAAATAATAGTTCAACAATCCCGCCATGACTGTCACTGCATAAAAAAGAAGAGTTTGCAATAGAACTGTAAATGTCTTGCGATGTTGCCAAATAAAGTGAGAAAGTGTCAATAGCTTAAAAAAAGGAAGATACAGGACAAAATTCATATGAAAATTAAGTTATTCCTTCTTCCTATTATAATTTGTAGAGAAAAAGGAAAATACCTAAACATAAAGAAGGAGGCATTTCTACAAAAATACCATTGTTTCTCATGGAAATGGTGGATAATCCCCGAAATAGGCTTGGTGTTAATTCTTCATAAGAAGTTTGGCAACGCTGCTTCTATCAAGACTGTCATTTTCATAATGACGAACTTCATGTTATCAGCTGACCAAAATGAATGCGCCTATTTTCCTTCTTTAATTAATGGCGGACGAGATATCTCATATGTGTGGGATAGTTTTTCGAAAAATTTAATACTTTTCAAAATTAATTTACATTTTTCATGTGCCCCGAGTGCAGTGTATTAATGTTTTCTTGTGTTTGACGTTGGATTTATACTGTTTTGTCCCCACCCAGCACCCCTGTTCACTCCACCGTCCCGTAAATATGTTTTTATTAATAATAAATTATAGAAATGGATTTTGGAAAACGCGCACACAGATTTGTGTCATAATCGACCTATAGAAACGCCCTGAAAAAGAATTTTTCGAAAATCTCTTATAATAGCGAAAAACCGCTATATCGAACTATTACCCTTAATTTAATATTACCATTAAATCCTGCAAACCCTTGTGCCTGTTGCTCGATAGAAACAGGACCCATGATGGTTCCAACTACAAAATTTATCATCGCACCCACTATTATAGCAATTAGGAAATTTTGTGCTTTGCTCTCCCATTCCATACCAATGGCACAGATCGCTATCATTACTATGGTAGCAACCGTTCCTAAAAATATTATTAATTTTATTATTATTATTAAGGCGCATTGTCACTGAGAGATTTTACTTGATATTCTCTTAATTGTTAACCTAGGTGTAGTATCTGTTAAGTCGGTGCTTTTTTAAACACCTTGTATATTGTTAATAGGTATTATTTTCGTATCTCACCAACAACCCTGGCGTCGTTAACACCACCATCAAAAATCTTCAAGTCGTACAAGTCCAGAAGATCGCTGAGTGAATTACAAAACCCAATGGTGTTCATCGACGCCGAAACTGCGTTCGCGAAAGCAAATACGATGCCGACCGATGCTCCAAACTCGGGTCCTAGTGATCTTGATATGATGTAGTAGATTCCACCTAAAATCGGAAAACATTGTCTAATTACAGTTAAACATACGAACATGGGATGAGAAGTTTTCAGCCAAACTAAAAAAAAGGAAAATATGGGTTAAAATTTTAAACAGCAGACCAGTCTGTCAAACAACAGACTAGTCTGCGAAACTTGGTGACCGGTCTGCCAAACAGCAGATCGATTTGTCAAACAAAGGACTCTTCTGTCAAACAACGGATCAGGTCTGTCAAACAACAGACCAGCTTCTTGTCAAACAACAGACCAGTTCGCACAACTACAGACTTGTCTGCCAAACCACAGACTGGTCTACCGGTCTGTAGGTTGGCAAACTGGTCCGTAGTTTGACAGATTGATCTGCAGTTTGGCAGATCAGTAGGTTTAGCTGGCCTGTCTCGTTGTTGGACAGACCGATCTCGTTCGGCTTATTGGTAATCAAAATTAAAAATTTTGAGAAACTATCAATGTTAAGTGTGCCTTTATAGTTTAATATGCTTACAAAAACCCCACAAAAGTTTAGATTCAATCCGTCCAGACATTTTTTAAATTTTATTCGGTCGAATTTAAAAAAAAGTCTCTTTAAATGATAATCTTGAACAAAATTTAAACAATCGTTTTTCAGTTTTAATGCTTTTTATTAATACAAATCCTTAAATTTATAAGAAAAAATAAATAAATAAAAAAGACAAAACGTTACACCCTGCAAAAAGAGTTACTACTATTATTCTTCAATTTTAAATTTTAAAAGGTAATCCGTTCAAATGTGTTTGCTGAGCCTGGGTAATGACCATGAGCCATGTTGTTTGACAGACTGGTCTGTTGTTTGACAGACTGGTCTGTTGTTTGACAGACTGGTCTGTTGTTTGACAGACTGGTCCGTTGTTTGACAGACTGGTCTGTTGTTTGACAGACTGGTCTGTTGTTTGACAGACTGGTCTGTTGTTTGACAGACTGGTCCGTTGTTTGACAGACCGATCTGCTGTTTGGCAGACCGGTCTGTAGTTTTGCTAACTGGTCAAATGCCTGTTGAAGCGTCGATCCAATTAGTTGGCACGGTCTGTTGTTTTATTCAGACTAGTCTGTTGTTTGACAGATTGGTCTGTTGTTTGACAGATCTGGTCCCTTGTGTGTTTATAATTTTTAACACAATGCAACAAAAGATGTGTCAATAATTCACAGTACGGAAACATTAATAGCTATTTATTTAAAAAAAAGAAAGGTTAAGTTAATCTAAAGATTTTATTTCATAAAAGGATGGAGTATCCGATGGACCTAATAACTGCTAATGCCATAGTCGAAAATTAACTCCAAGACTAAAAGAGAATAAAATTAAATAAAAATCGATTAAAAACCTAACCCTTTTTGCTCCGTTTTAAAAAAAATAATGATAATAACTTAATTGCTCAATAACGATATTCCGTCAATTTAAGTTGCAATAGCTGTATGTGTGTCCTTTTTTATGGCGAACGAAGAATTTGCAGCCGCCTGTATAATATAATTTTTCTTTCTAATTTTAATAATATGATTCTATAGCAGTTTGGCACGACAGTTCACAAACACCCTGTATAACTGAAAATATTCTAAAACAAGGAAAAGAGAAAAGGTTTTAAGTGTTTTAACGTAAATGTTTACATAAATAAAAAGTCGCTGAAAGCAAATAAAAATCAAAATATTTTCCAAATGCATTCGCGTGAATAAATCAATCAGACATCTAATCAGACTTTAAAATTTGTATTTTATTTGATTTTCCAAATTCCACACAAAATATTATTTCAGTGTTTATTTCCCATGTTATTGGCAATTTCAGATTATCTAACAGTTCGTCGAGTATGGTCTGACGATGCGTAAAAACTGTAAACTGCTTTTCATATACGAATGTCTGCTCGAAAATACACAATGTACTCCAAGCTATCAAAAAATAGAAATAGGAATCATTAATTCTTTATATTCTGATTTGTTTTGAAAGAAAAATAAACCAGGGTCGTCCCTGAGGGGTTTAAGGTTAATATTTTTTAATAAAAAAATGATCCTTTTCTTTATTTTAAACTTCTACTTAAAAAAAAAACATAAAAAAAACTTCATATAGAAATTTGTCCTAAACGTCTTAGTTTTCGAACTACAGGGTGTTAAAAAAACAATTTTTAAAATTTTTAACACCCACTAGTTCAAAAACTAAGACGTTTAGGACATTGTTTATATAAAGTTTTTTTTCATATTTTTAATGTTAAATTAGCTCTGAAAGTTGTGAAACACCTCTTTTTTATCTTCACGAAGGCTGAAAGCCTAAATACTAACGTACCGTGGGTGTCTTAAGCAGGGTAAGAGGAAGTTTGTTAACACGGGACTTAAAAACTTGAAGATTTGGGGGAGAGGGAAAGACCTCCGCTGGCAGTAGGTTCCACAGTCTAGAAACTCTAGGGATAAAAGAACGAACGAAATGGGAAGTTCGGGGCCTGTCCAATTGGACCGTATAGGGATGCATACGCGCGGCACCACGAGTTTCTCTGTTGGGAGCTGCAAGAGAAGGGACTATACTGGATAATTCGTCGGAGCAGAAGCCGTAAAAGTATCTATAGAAGAGCGATAGATCTCCCACAGCTCGACGATGGGCAAGACAAGGAAGTCTTTGAGTAAGTAAAGGATCATTAATAAGACGAACAGCTCTTCTTTGAATGGTATCAAGAATGCTGAGGGTTGTAGGGGATGCCATTCCCCAGACATGAGAACAGTATTCCAGAGAGGGTCGAATTTGGGACACATACAAAGTGTATAAGTTGGAAGGAGAAAAATACTTTTTAGCTCGGAAAAGAAATCCAAGCTTTTTGAAGCCGCGGTGGCTATAGATACAATGTGTTTATGTCAGTTAAGGTTATTCTCAAATGTTACGCCCACAAGGTTAAATGTGTCCCCGCTTTGCAAAACCTGGCCACTCATAAGCAAAGGGTGAGCGTTTGATGATTTCTTTCGCGACAAGGAACATGATTGTGTTTTGGATGCATTAAATTGAACGAGATTTTTGGCGCCCCAATCCAATATCAAATTGAGATCCTGTGAAAGAGATATCTGCATCGCCCTGCGTTTGCTTTCCAAGTCGGGTTGAGAGATTGGTTTGAGAACCTGAAAAGTGGAGTGAAGGGTACTATCGTCAGCATAACTATGAATGGGATTGGTTGTGGAAGAAAGAAGGTCGTTGATGTGAAGAAGAAACAAAGTTGGTGCTAGTACTGAACCCTGAGGCACTCCAGCATTAATTTCGTGAAAGCTTGAAGCGTGGCCATCAACAATGACTGATATACGTCGATTAGAAAGATAACTGGAGAGCCAAGAGCAGAGTTTAGTTGGAAGACCGTAGGAGGGAAGTTTGTTAAGAAGTGCGTCATGCCAGACTTGGTCGAAAGCTTTAGATATATCAAGAGCAACGATCTGGGACTCACCTAGAAACTCAAGAGACTCCAGTTGTGCGAAACGAAGGAAAGAAGATGTGCTGTAGATCTCTTGTGACGAAATCCGTATTGCCTGTCATGTAAAATTTTATGTTTTTCTAAATACCTAAGAATTTGCGAGTTAATGGATTTCTCCATTACTTTACAAAGCATTGAAAGGAGTGATGTATGCTTCTTACCTATATGCGATCATCTAGCTTTATTTAGCTAGCAGAAATTAATAGGCGTAATATGTTCGCTTGAATTTATTATTATCATTTAAAGAAAATTAATTTACCCGGATCAAAACTGGGGAAAACAATCCCAAAGGACCCAACTATGATAGTGTTAATGTGTTTGTTTTTCCATCGTAATGTGACTACACATTTGAGGGCTGACAAAGGTCCTTAGGGAGCAATTTTTCAATACCAAAAGGGATATAAATGAAATGGAACATTTTTTTATATAAAACAAATAGGTACATGAAAAATATTCACTAGTTTTTTGTAGATGATACAAATTTATAAACATCCCTATAAAATAATAATTTTTTAAATAAAGCTGTTAATTTCTATTTGCCTGACAAAAATTTAAAATACGTTGTTATGACAATTTTTTTTATCACCCAAAGTGATGTCAAATTATACATTAAAGCCCTATTAGTTTACGATCCCTATGCAAAACTAACAACAGCCTTCTATAATGTCCGTTAAATATGATACCAGAAAAAGAATTCATGATCAAAGGGAATCATACATGGTATTCTTTATTTTTTTTTTACTTTAGGTTGACATAGAACAACTATCAACAAATGTACTTGCGACAAGTTGGGGATAGATTAATTATTTAATTACCTTATTATGCGCCACCCTCTAGAAAGCAGCAACACTTACCTCCTTTTACTTCTCCATTGGTACATATAGCTGATAAAGATAGAGTTGTGATAACGCATACTATAGCTGAGATAAGTATGATGATCAGTGATAACCCTGGAAAAAATATATATTTAAATTAAAAAATATGCAAATAGCTAAAAATCGCTAATATACAGGGTGTCCGCTTATTAATGGTACAAAGAAAAACTACAGATTCCTTATGCAAAAATATTGGGATTTAACCAAACATACCAATATCCAAAAGTTGATACTACGGAAAATATAGGGTGTTGAAGTGAAAAAAATAAATAATAGTTTAAAAAAACTAAAAAACACGCTTTTATATGCAAACCGAACTAAAAATTAGAAAATAATTTTTCATTACAAAGAGTTTGTATTACAGTAATAAAAGGTCAAACAATGAATCATAATTATATACCTCAAAATAGAATTATAATAAAATTTAAGATAATAACAGAATAATTCACTTCAGAATAAAAGCGTGGGGTGCATTAATATATTAAATGTTCATAATTATTTCATTCGTAAATATCTATGAGGGAAAAGTTATGAAATAAATAGTATAAATGCACCCCACGCTTTTACTCTGAAGTGAATTATTCTGTTATTATCTTAAATTTTATTATAATTCTATTTTGAGGTATATAATTATGATTCATTGTTTGACCTTTTATTACTGTAATACAAACTCTTTGTAATGAAAAATTATTTTCTAATTTTTAGTTCGGTTGCATATAAAAGCGTGTTTTTAGTTTTTTAAACTATTATTTATTTTTCATTTTTTAGTTCGATATATCAATTAGTTTTCTGCGGACATGTGATATTGAAATATTTCACGAACTATTTCGTAATCTCATCATTTCATTTAAAGCTTCAGTGTTGCATGGGGTTTCAGAACGCAACTACTCCGAACAAGTTTCTGTCAGCCTTCTGCTGAGAGTACGTCCGAAACTGCACGCATGCGCAGATCGCGCACTAGCTCTTTCTCTGTTATTCTCCTACAGAATATTTATAAAGGAATTTATTTATCCTGGCGATCCTAATCAGGATAACGGGATACTGTTTGCAGATTATTGCATTGTCATGGATCCTTGATACGTGTGCAAAGTTTCAAAGAAATCGAATCGCTGGAAGTTGGTGAAAATTAAGCTTAAAGATTCCGTTACATACATACATACATACATACAACCCAAGCTAATAAAAAAAAAGCGTGGTAATATTTTTAATTTATTTCAAGATAATATTTGATACTGCTCTTCAAATATTTTAATAAAACTTGGTATCTAAGAGTTTTTTTTAATATATCAGCCAATCCAATGTATGATATTAATTTTTATGTGTAAATTAGAGGGGCCTGCAAGCTAGAATATTTAAATTTCTCTAAAACGTTCTAACTTTTTGTCTTGTCTCTGTATGTACCATCTAAGTAACCAGTAAACTTCACTATGCTTCCTACTCAAAAAGGTTTACTGTAAGAATGGCTCTGTGCAACCGTTTTAAAGATATTCAGGTTTAAGTTGTTTAGTGCAACTGAAAAATACCCTTAAAAAGGCGTATTAGCTATAACTGTGAATGATAATGTATTATTTCAAATACTTTTTGGTTGCAGTAAACCACCTAAATCCAAATATCTTGAAAACTATTAGTATACCTTTTTTGTGTAGAAATTATAGGGGAGTTTACTGGTTTACTTGGATGGTACATACAGAGTAGTACAAAAATATTGGAACGTTTGAAATAGTGTTGTCAGCGCCCTTTCGTTAACACATAAAAATAAATATCAGATCTGAACGGCTGACGTCTAACAACTC
This sequence comes from Listronotus bonariensis, assembly GCA_014170235.1. Taxonomy (NCBI): domain Eukaryota; kingdom Metazoa; phylum Arthropoda; class Insecta; order Coleoptera; family Curculionidae; genus Listronotus; species Listronotus bonariensis. The sequence goes on along the minus strand of JACEGR010003217.1, from coordinate 524 downwards.
TTTCATACCAAGTTTTCTGAAAATATTCAAATGTATTTAAAATTATCAAATAGTTGATTTTTTTAACTTTGACACCTGTATATTCCTTATTATTAACTTTTGGATATAGGTAAGTTGGGTAAATCCTTATATTTTGCATAAGGAATTTGTAGTCTTTCTATGTACCATTAATAATCGGACACCCTGTATTAATATAATATGTAACATAAACTAAATTGTTCCAATTTTTTCTCACATTTTCTGAATATTGGTAGTAAGATTTTCCGGATACGGTAAAATTGGGAAAGTATGTTCTATCGATCTCTTAGCTTAATTTTCCATTTAGGCGAAAAACTAATTGAAAACTAGTTTTAATTGATAAATTAATTGCTTCCACTTTGTATGGAAATGAAAATTTTAGCATAAGCATTACCATACTATGAACTGGAAGCTGTAGAGACCAGTTTTATAATTATCTTTTCCATACTAGGTTTATACAGTCGGTATTATAAAAAGCTGACGCCAAAGCTCTGTTTAAACTTGAT
>JACEGR010003216.1:0-109377 GCA_014170235.1 Listronotus bonariensis | reverse complement strand
TTTTTTTTATCTTTGGACAAACCACGAAGGCTAAAAGCCTAAATACTAACGTACCGTGGGTGTCTTAAGCGAGGTAAGAGGGAGTTTGTCGACACGGGACTTAAATACTTGAAGATTTGGGGGGAAGGAAAGACCTCCGCGGGCAGCAGGTTCCACAATCTAGAAACTCTAGGGATAAAAAGAACGAACAAAGTGAGAAGTTCAGGGGTCTGTCCAGTTGGACCGTACAGGGATGCATACGCGCGGAACCACGAGTTTTCTCTGTTGGGAACCGTGAGTGGAGAAACTATACTGGCACAATTCTTCAGAGCAAAAGCCGTGAAGTACCTATAAAAAGCGATAAATCCACCACAGCCCAACGATGGGCAAGAGAAGGGAAGTATTTCTGTAAGTGAAGGATCATTAATGAGACGAATAGCCCTTCTTTGAATAGAATCAAGAACGCTTTGGGTTGTGGAGGACGCCATGCCCCAGATATGAGAATCAATATTCCAGGGAGGTCGGATTTGGGAAACATATAAAGTGTATAAATTAGAAGGAAAAATACTTTTGGCTCGAAAAGAAATCCAAGCTTTTTGAAGCTGCCGTGGCTATAGATACAATATGTTTATGCCAGTTAAGGATACTTTCAAATGTGACGCCCACAAGATTGAAGGTGTGCTTTGCTTTGTAAAACTTGGCCGCTCATAAGTAGAGGATGAGTATTTGATGACTTTTTCGCGATAAGGAACATGATTGTGTTTTGGATGCATTCAAAATGGAACAAGATTTTTGACGCCCCAATCAATATTGAATTAAAATCCTGCGAAAGAGATATCTGCATCGCTCTGCATACATATCACATAATTGTGCATTATTGCACGAATTCAGTGGTTTTCTATTACTTCTAGTTTAACCTGGAAACGATCTTAACCTTCATATTTTTAAATAAGACACCCAGTATATTTTTTGCTAATTTAAATGGAAAATGACTTTCGTACAACGAGAAAGTAGCAGAAGCAGTGTGATTGTCATTAAAATAAAAAGAGTTAGTGTCGTTCGGTTAAACTAAAGTAGATAATTAAAAACAACTGAATTCGTAAAAAAATGCACATTAATTTATGTAATATACATACTCCATCTATTAGCAGCCCAAATTGTGAAATTTGAGGTTTGAAAAACCGCTTCGAATTGATGGAGAAATGGTCCCTAAGTGTGACGAATTAATTATCCATACACCAACTTTTACAGTGTTTGAAATATTAAGTTTATCGAAGAATTTTTTAGCCCCTCAAATTAATCATACATGGCTCAATCAAAAGGATGCAATTGGTCACAAAATGGTCAAAATTGGTCAGTATGATTAATTAATTGGTCACCAAGATTAAAGGAGTTCTGTATTAAATAAAGATATGCAAGGACCAAGGTTAGTTTATATTTATAAAGGTTGCGACATATCCTCAACTTTTAGGCGGTTCGAGGTCAGGGGACGCAAGGAAAGGCACTCCACGGAGAAAAGTTGGCAAGACTGGGTAAAATCAAAGCTGATGATTAATCCAGTGGCGTCTAGAATTTGCGCATTTCATTTTGTATTGTTTTGAAAGTGATATTTGTTAAGAGAAGTAATTCCAAATGTTTTTATTTAAAAGTAAAAGAATTTACAACTTAATAATAATCAAAAACTGTTGTGTAAACGGTTGTTCTACTAATACAATAAACTGTATATCTCCGGCACTGAACAACATGGCCCAAAAATGGGAGATGTGACGTCATAACACGTCAAAGCAATATGGCCGAATATCGCGACCCTATATAGACCGACTTGGTACAAGGACGAGAAAATTTTGTGAGCGGCCCGTAATTAAAAATTTTAGATTCAAAAAACAAATTCTGAAAGCTAGTAACAATTAGAGAATTGGTTATAGGTATTTAATATTTGGTCAAAGATACTGAAAAAATATGAAGAATTTAAAATTTCAAGGCCACAAATTGCTATATAAATATATTTAGCACCTCAACATCAACATTTAGAGGTCGTTTTATGCTGTAACAATTGGTCACGATTTGTCATTAGGTCACAGTAATTGGTCAGCAGTACAAGAGAATTAAGAGAAGTTACTTCAAATATACAGGGGGTTTTTTCGCCCTTTCGGGGTCATCCCACCCAGGTCCGACGATCGCTCTCCTAGGTGGTGCACTGCAGCCTAAAGGCTTATTGTACCTTGACCACTACTCCTTCCCATTCACACACCATTCATTCCATAACTTGGATGATTGCTGCTCGGTCCGTTCGTTCACCCCCAAGCAGAACACCGCATGCCGTTGCCCAAAACCGACAACGCCGGTCACCCATCCAAGTTATGGGCGCGCACTTCACTGCTTAACTCCGGTTATCGACGCTGCCGATACAACCGGAGCAGCCACAAGCACAGGGGTGGTTTTATACCGATTTTTTGAAAAAGTGTGTGACCACTTGCATTTTTTTGATTAAGACATGTATGATTAATTTGAGGCGCTAATTTTTTTCGATGACGATGATATTTTAAACGCGCTGTAAAAGTTGGTGTATGGATGACCAATTTGTCACACTGAATCTTAGTGACCAATTCAGGAGCTGTTTTTTGAACCTCAAATTTCACATTTTGGACCGATAAAAAGAAGGGGAAATGTTTATAAATAAAAAGATATAGAGGTGATCCACAGGCTAAAAGACCACGGTATTTAGGGTAAATTTTCTCAAAAATTTATAAACCTACTTTAAAAACAAAAATTTGAAACCCTTTAGGATGGGGTATCACTTTTTTTATCTTTGGACAATCCACGAAGGCTGAAAGCCTAAATACTAACGTACCGTGGGTGTCTTAAGCAGGCTGAGAGGAAGTTTGTTAACACGGGACTTAAAAACTTGAAAAATTGGGGGAGGGAAAGACCACCGCTGGCAGTAGGTTCCACAGTCTAGAAACTCTAGGGATAAAAGAACGAACGAAATGGGAAGTTTGGGGCCTGTCCAATTGAACCGTATAGGGATGCATACGCGCGGCACCACGAGTTTTTCTGTTGGGAGCTGCAAGAGGAGGGACTATACTGGATAATTCGTCGGAGCAGAAGCTGTAAAAGTATCTATAGAAGAGCGATAGATCTCCCACAGCTTGACGATGGGCAAGAGAAGGAAGTCTTTGAGTAAGTAAAGGATCATTAATAAGACGAATAGCCCTTCTTTTAATGGCATCAAGAATGCTGAGGGTTGTAGGGGATGCCATTCCCCAGACATGAGAACAATATTCCAGAGGGGGTCGAATTTGGGACACATACAAAGTGTATAAATTGGAAGGAGGAAAACTTGAACTCTATTTAAAATTTTTGACATTTGTGTTGGTGAGAGAAGAGGATAACCCTGAAGAAATAAATATTGATACATAAATTTTTGTTGTGTAGTATACATATAATAAAATTATACGGGAAGGTTCGTGGCAATGGAAATTACATATTATCACAAAATAACTAGTTTTTCTTTGGTATTACGTATCAATTTGCCCTCGTATTTTTATTTGGCATTTATTTTAGCTGATGTCTTGACACCACCAACGTTAAATTTAAACCGTCTACATAAACGGCCATTAATTTATTTCAAGGTTAATTAAAAACATAAGTTTGCGACTATATGGAGTGATAATTGTTGTAAAGTGATGAAAAATGTGTTTACTTGGCTTTTTATGACCATACAATTTGTTATTAATTAAGAATAGTTTAAGACGTCAAATAATTTAATTCAAAGTTTGGTCAAATATTATAGCTACTGGCCACCAAGTAAAAATTCGGTTTCATTTTCAATTGTAATTTTTACTTTTTTGCCAAAGGGGGGTGGGTAAATCCGGTTTTTTTATGGCACATCCTCTCAAATAATAGCTTTGTTCGCGAGTTTGATTCTGAACCGGTTCTGGGACTATTCGCATGCGCAGTGAAAAAAGCAGCGTTCGCGGTCAGTAAAATCCTAAATTTTTAGTAACAGTTCTGTGTTCGCGGGTTACAATGGAATCAGTTCGTTACCGGTTCGTAACCTGATTAGTAGTCCTGGGATTTTTGTTGGAACTAAAAGTTCAGTTCGGAATTTCATGCGCATTGTCGACATGGTCAGCTGTTTTCTGTTTTTGTGGTACAGAAATAAACCGTTGTATTACAGTTTATTTGTTTCTGCCACTTTTTATGCGGGTTAATATACCTGTTGAATATTTTTTTATATTTTTTTATATTTTTGTGATTCTGAGCGTATATAAACAAAGGATTTTTAATTGTATTCCGTATGAATGTATGTATGCAATAAAATAAATAAAGATTTAATTAAAAAATATAGACAATATTAGAAAATTTTACCATGTCTTGTTGTTTGAATTTTATCTTTAGTTAAATACACATACTTATGTTAAAAACTAGAGGAGGCAGGGAATCCCTCGTCTTCCGCCAAGAGACCTCGAGTGGCTTTCGACAGTATAACAATTTACCTTTTTGTTTAAATTTATTTTTTTTGTGTAGTATCCAATTTAACCATAAAAATCCTAACAAAAGGCTAGGTTAGAATACATCCTCAGCTGTATAGAAAATCGTTCGCGGTAAATAAAAATTCCGAACTAATAAATAACTAGACATGCGCTTTAAAACAATTCTAAACCAGTTCGTTTCTGGTTCAGAATCGGTTCATTACTAGACCCGCGAACAAGGCTAATGTTATAACCATAGATAACCGACATTTAGAACCGCAGTGGCAAGAAGCATTTTTCGGATTTTTACGACCTCGCGCAGTAAACAAATGAATGGGTGGAGGAACATGCGCATTTAGAAGCCGTGACAAAATACAAACACCGGCACCCCGTGCCCTTCGTCCGCGGTCTGACCGTGACGCTCATTAGCTACCGTACTTCGAACAGAAAACCAGGACGCTGTCGACAAATTCTTTTCGATAATGCGGATAGTTTGTTTGGCGCCAGGTGCGTTTACTCTTAACTGGCTTGCACATAAACCGGTTTTTTCGCCCATGAAATGTTACTTTTCTTTCGCGCAGGTTATAACATTGGCAATCCATCGAGATCAGTGGTTATAACTCAAAAGAGCACAGTATTAGGAAAAAAGCGTTTTATACTAAATTTCAAAAGTTACAAAATTATGACTCAATAAATAAAAAAGTGAGTTTTATAGAAATGTTATTTGCTAAAAATAATTTTAGTATAACGGGGTATCAAGCTTTAAACATACACCACTATATCTTTTTTGTTTTTTATTGCACAAAATAAATAAAAATAAAAGTTTGTAGGAATAATTATGTAGTTTCCAGATTGGTAACCAGATTTTTATTATATCAGCATTAAAAAAGATTTTTTTAACAAAGAGTTTTAAAAAATACTATATTTGATTGATTGATATGCCTATCTTCAACAGTCTGGTCAGAAATCTAAAACTATACGGTTAGACATGTTAAAAGTGGTATTTTTCCACTGAGATATCTTTTTAATGATGATACAATGTACAGGGTGTTTAAAAAAATATACTTCTTGTCGTATAGTGTATCTCAAAGTATATCGCTTTGGCTTTTGACGGGCAATACCACAATAAACTTTTAATGATTTATAACCTATTGTTATTGGGCAAACCTATGAGTTCATAATGACAGGGGTGGGCCAGGTATAAATATCTCTTGACCATTTATATAAATATTTTAGTTGTAGTGTTGAATAACCGTTTTTACTGTGCGTTTCGAAAAGTTATTTTACGAGAATACATATAAGTATGTCGCGTCGAAATCATTTGTCATTAGATGCAAAACGGGTTGTAAAAATTGTGTATGAAACTTTAATCAGTAGGGGACTTAGTAAACAAGAAGCTTTAAAAGAAACCTGTCTACTTACAAAATCTCCAATATCGTCGATAAGGGATATTATTAATAGTGAAGAATTGAACAAAAGAAAAAAGCGTAGTGATTTTCGATCTCACCGTATAGACAATAGTGATCAAGACCTAATAAGAAGGAAAATATGTTGTCTTTATGAAAGCGGAGTTGTTCCTACCTTGGATAAACTGAAAATGAAGCTAGAAGAAGACGACATTAATATAAATATTAGCCGTGCCACCCTTCATAGAGTTGTTTGTAAAATGGGATTTAAATACCGCAAAATAGACAAAATACAAGTAGTAATGGAATCGCACAGATTACGCATTTGGAGATTTAATTACCTTCAAGAAATTAAAAGATATATGTTAGAAAACGGATCCATAATTTACCTTGATGAAACATGGTTCGATACACACGACACAGTATCCAAAGGATGGGTGGATTCCAGCCAAAACTGTCAGACGAAAGCACCTTCAAATAAAGGAAAACGCATGACTCTGATTGTGAAACCGAATTAGATTTAGATATTTAAATAAAAATGTAATTACGTATAGATAATATAGTTATAAATTTATTTATAATTATGAAAACTTTTATATATTTAATTTCTTAATGTAGTTTTAAGATTATACCTACTTAAATAAACAATCAACTATAAACCTTTATATTATTAGAGTCCGTCCCTAATGTTCTGCCCTTAAATACCTACTGATCCGCAATTTTATTGTTGTCGGCAGGTATATTGGAGTACTGCCGTCAAAAGCCAAAGCAATATACTTTGAGATACACTATACCTTATATACCTTAGAAAAAATTAAAATCTGCAGTACTGATTCGGAAACTACAATATTAAAAAATATATTTTTATAATAAAAAGTGTAAAAGTTAAACGAAAGCGGGGTATTATATGTAATCTGTATTAAAAAGCATTTTTTTATATTTATAGTCACCCGATGGCCGAGAAAAAGTCCACAGCTATAAAAAAGAAAAATACATGTATGGAAAAAGCACGATAGAAAGAGATGTGGAACCTGAAAGAACAAGGATGCAAAATAGCATAAACCAATTGGATTCGCTCTTAGATGATTTGCAGCAAGTCAAAAAATCGTCCTATTCTGAAAAAGGTAAAACTTCTTTAAATTTATAATTTTTAAAGATACAATTTCAATCTCGATTTTAATTAAAAAAAAATGTATAGGATGTTTGAACAATTAGTTTTTAATATTTAAACCCTATATGAAATGATGAAGGTTGCTGCACATTCCAGAGGATCTTTCCAGTGACGAAAATTTTTGTGCGTCACGCTCCAGAGCTTGAAGCTCTTGAACTGCTCTAAAAGTCAGTCACTGGAACGCATCCTTAGACAAGGAAAGAGAGATACTTTAAGATATTTTAAAATTTCGTTGTTTTTAACCTTTCTTGGCTTTAGAATAATAATGTCTTTTTAATATCTAATTCCATTTTAAATAAATAATTTTAAAAATCCATCCTTAATCATAAAAAAACACGTTTGAAGCACAAAAACCAAAAGAGGGGTTGGTGCATGAGGGGCAAGGGGAAAGAAAAACGGAGTAGCTTAGGTGCATAACACTTTCCGTCACTGGAACGCCATAAAGTAGAACGAAATGCTCCTGAGCTACTCGGGAGCGCTCTATTTGCGTCACTGGAAAGCCACTCTGGGCGAGGGCTTGTTAATTTTTTTCGACACAGTCACACTTTATTTATTAATCTCAATGATACATTAAAATATAACATTACAAGAATAATGTGTGCAATTTCCTAAGATAAAAATTAGCCTATTTGTTTTTGTTTGGTCTATTTGTTTTTTTTTTTTTAATTGGAAGTATTGAAAAATCTCCAGCCTTAACTGGAAAATTATGTAAAGAAATGGCGTTAAAAATTTTAAAAAGGATCAGTTCAGTAGTTTTGGAGTTATGATGGCAACCGACTATAAAAACGTGAGTTGTAAAAGAGCATGAACAGAATGAAACGTGCTTATAAAAGTCAATAATTATAGAGACATTTTGCACCCCTTATTTTGCAATTCCGTTGTGGTTAACGTTATTCTGAGACTGCGCAGTAACGCAAACATGATCAGTTATCGTTATTAACCATACCGGACTCCTTTAATTACGGATGAATACCGAAGAGCTTATCGTTATCGTTATTGTTAAACTGCGTGGTTGCCGGATTGTAGAAATTTTAATATCAGTTAGTTAAAAGGTTAAAATTTTAATGCCGTATTAATTAAAATTTCATTTATACATAGGCTCTAATTAGCAAAAAATCTATAGCAGTAATAAAAATCAAATAGTGTTAAGAAATTAAAACGGACTTGCACTTTTACGGATATTCTAAATCAGTAATTAATTTAGATGTTACAATCTGGTACACTTGCTTTTTATTCTACTACCAAACCTAACCTTACTTTTTATGTTTTGCTTATACTGTATTGTTTGCATCCACTTTAAAAAACGAAATCAACAGAAGTGTTTGCATATATTTAAATATCAATTTATATCTTATGAAGAATAAAAGTGAATACTGATTTTTCGTTAACTTTAAAATCGGTGAACCACAGGCAAAAATAAGATTATGTGTCGAAAGCGCAGACGCAAGACAAATTTCTTTAAAGAGGCTGCAAAATCTCTGTCTAAAACTGCTTGCCGTAATCGTTATGTTTATTAACGATAACCATAAGGAGGCCAAAAAACGTCTGTTATTTTAAGAGGTGCAAAATGTCTCTAACGATAAGGCGTGGTTACTTAAACCGCCGTATTTTTGGTAATTTTGCCCCAATTTACCTGTGCATAAAATATTCTGCATTGGAAATATTAATTTAAAAAAATAAATAAAAAAAACGGTAATTTTCTAGAAACCTGCGGCAACTCCGTTTTTAACGAAATTTGGTATACGGGGTTTTTGGGGCGCTGATCACGAATCTGAAAGATTTTTGGCGGAAACATTTCGTTCTCGAGATATTCATCATCAAAGTTCAAATTTGAACTAAGCCTATTTTCACTATATTCCCCTTCTTTTTGCACACAATTCTTGATTTAAAGCTAGAGTGTCAAACAATATTTGATTTTCACCTTTTAAAACCCCGTTTTTCTACGTTTTTTTACATTATTTTTGCATTAAATTGCGTGGCTTTTCTTTGATAATGCGGCAACCATAAATACACATTGGGCTTCATGGCACACTGGGATTGAAATGATTCAAAGTATAGCTATGCGATTTAATGCAAAAATAATGTAAAATACGTAAAAAACTGGGTTTTAAAAGGTGAAAATCAAATATTGTGTGCCATTTTAGCTTTAAATCAAAAATTGTGTGCAAAAAGAAGGAGGATTATTGTAAAAATAGGATTAGTTTTAATTTCAAGTCTGATGATAAATATCTTAAGAACGAAACGTTTCCGCCAAAAAATTCTTTCAGATTCGTGTTTAGCGCCCCAAAAACCTCGGATATCAAATTTCGTCAAAATCGGAGTTGCCGCAGCTTTCTAGAAAATTACCAAAAAAACGTTTAAAATCCATACCCCTTTTATAAGTTTATACAACAAAAATAAAAATGTAATTTCAATATGTATCACCGCAAAAATAAATAAAAATTTAAATTTTTAAATGAATCAAAACTTATTTTAAGAACAATCGTTTGTTTTCCAGAATCCTATAATAGCACTGGCGTCGATCCAAGTTTTCAGTAAGTATTTTACAGCAATATTTCATAATTTTTTATTATATACATTTCAATTTTATTGTTTATGTTAGCGAGAATGTTTATTAATAAACAAATATCGCAAAAACATAAAAACTACTTTAAAATAATACTACAAAATAATTATGTCAAATAACTTGTATAATGACGTATGAAATTCCATGCAAATTGAAAATCAATTACTCTTTATATAAATAAAACAAAAAAATAGAATACAGATGCCACTGGCTTTGTATTAAAAAAAAATAAGAGAATTAAAGTTTTTGAGTTTTAAACAGATGTTTATCATATTCAACGTTGAACATTTTATTAACTTACATGATTTTTCCATTTTAGAACAAAAACTGTTAACAGAGAACTTCATTATGGAGACACCCCGCCTTCCAGATCCAGGACCATGGAACGACATGAAGAAAAAGCATATACAAAAGACTTGGGATATACCAGTGAAGGTATGTCTTCAGTTAAAAAAAAATCTTATTTTAAATCTTATTTGTAATTTTTTTGAACGTAAAGCAAAAATGTTAAAAATGCCTATTATTCAAAGTCGGTCTATATAAGGTCACGACATTCGGCCATATTGCTTTGACGTGTTATGACGTCACATCTCCCATTTTTCGGCCATGTTTTTCAGTGCCGGAGATACACAGTTTATTGTATTCGTAGAACAACCGTTTACACAACAGTTTTTAATTGTTATTAAGTTGTAAATTCTTTTACTTTAAATAAAAAACATTTGGAATTACATCTTTCGAGAAATATCACTTCCAAAGCAATGCAAAATGAAATGCGCAAATTCAAGACGCCACTGGATTGATCTTCAGCTTTGATTTTTACCCAGTCTTGCCAACTTTTCTCCGAAAAGTGCCCTTCCTTGCGTCCCCGACCTCGAACCGCCTAAAAGTTGAGGATATATGTCGCAACTTTATAAATATAAACAAACCTTGCCTATTATTAAGCTTTTTCTTCTTTATATACTTGTTATTTTACAGCTAAAATATACTTAAATTCCTTTAGGAACTTATGGCGATCTTAGACCTCTACGCACCACCTCCCCTTCTCCGTCTTCGAGAACTTCAACCCTTACGAAGCAAACCAAAGTGAAAAATGTGCACGAATATCCATTAAGGGTTGTTGAAACCCCTGTACCAGACATTGATCCTGAGGTTTTGGCACATTTGGACCCCAACCTACATCCTCCAGGTAGTTATATACATTAAATAACTATAATACATCATTATCAAATATTGGTGCCGATGATGATCTATCACTAGGATTTCTCATTTGTATTTAAATTGCTACTTATTCTAAGATTGGTGATAAACTAATTATTGGTAAAATAACTATGGTTTTTAAGGCAACACCAAGGTGACCACAACGATTAAGACTTATACATACGAAATTCCCGGATCGGGAAGCTATCCCACTCAGGTTAGGGAAGATATCACAATAAACGAACAGGACTACTTAGATAAAGTAGAGAAATACAGCTATTCCCCGAACGAGACTATCACGACGCCCAGCAAAAGTTTTGTATATAATAAGGTAAGTATTTATTTATTTTGTCTATAAAATGGTTTTTATTTACGTAAATAAACGTCGCAACAATGTATTTTATAATAAAAATAAATATAGGCTACCGAAGGCCTACAGCGGAGGTGATCATCTTCGAAAGGTATTCGGCCTAACCAATAATATCTAAAGGGAAAGGCCTTTTTGTTTGATTTGTCTTTGTCTAAAAAAAAATGGCACTTGAAAATATACACACAATCTGTATTTAAATTTTAGATCGAAAACAAAGAAAACTACTATCAACGGCCACAAGAACCAGGTTGGAAGGATACTAACGTAAAGAAGTCTTATAAAGAAATGGTACAGGATGACGTGGTGTATTACCCTCCTTACCAAAAACCAACGCCACCAGGAGGGTATACTTCTGTTAAAGAAGTCGTGTCTACCAGGAACTACCAGCCGGGATATCAACCAGACTTAAATCCACCAGGTAAAGTGTGACAAAAGTACAGGGTTGGTCCGTATATTTAGACAGCGCCCATCTCGTTTGTTATAAAGGTAGAAAGAAACTTTAAATATAAAAGTTTTGGAAAATTATCCAAACCATCAAAAAAATATATTTTTGCAGCCAAATATGTGTGGAGAAGATTTTTTTTAATGGAATACCCTATATATTACGTCAGCATTAAAAGGGTATCTTAAAAAGCTTTACAAAAATGCAACATTTGGTATATCTATCTTCAATAGTTTTCGAAATATGACCACTTAAACCTGTAAAATAGTAGATATAATTTCCATTATTTTACCTACCGGTACTAAGGTGAGACTGTAGATGTAATGGAAATTATACCGAAAAACCTTTTGATGGTAACATAATATACAGGTATTCCCCTGTAAAAAAATTTATATTTTTATTTTACACATTTCTGGCTCACTCTGTATCTGCAAAATATATTTTTTGGATAGTTTGAATAATTTTCTAAAACTTTTGTACTTAAAGTTTCTTTCTACCTTGTATAATAAATGAGATAGGCACTGTCTAAATAAACGGACCAACCCTGTACATTGTTTCCTTACATAAATTTAATAAACCTAGGACAGGGATGGCTAACCTTTTTGTATGAACGTGCCATTTTTGTACAGACATGTAAAATGATGTCCTTGGCGTGCCATAAATTACTTCTAAGGGAGAAAAATTTTGAAGAGCAAAAAAAAATAAACAAAAAAGGTCATTTTATTCAACTTAAAAAACAAAAGATGCCCAACTTCAAACCTTTCTATTCTATTTCTATTTTTTTTTCTTGGTTTTGGTCCCTTCAGGTCCAATCCACCACTCTCCCCCTTCCGGTCTATGCTTTCCAGGGCTTCGTCGGCGGAAAATCTGGATAATCGAGCTCGTAGCTCCCAGAAATTCCAAAAAGAAAACAAATAATTCAACGTTCGATGCAATGCATAAATTGTCGACTGTCAAACCAAGATCTGCTACTGGTGTTACGTATAACCTTCACTTTCACTACTGACAGTTCCCATAGCACGCCCATCTATTTCCCGCCATTTGAGAAATACCTCGTGTTCACCACCAAACAGGATACCATCAGCTTATAGGAATCTTCGCTCACAGCGCTTAGATCCAGAAGAAAGATGCCGTCAATTTAGCGTGAATCTTTCCTTGATCCCCGATGGTAAAAAACGTTCGTACGACACCTCTAGCCGCCACTCCGGAAGAACTTTGTAGTCCTCTACGCACGTCCGCACTGTTCGGAGGTCAAACAAAAAGCTAACTTCAAACCTTTGTCCTTTCACTTTCATTTCACTGTGTTCATATACTGCGTGCCCAATTTTTTTACGTCGCGTGAAAAATAATCGACAGTGTCTTCCATCCATGATTGCTTTTAGGTAAATATTTTAAGTGGTACGCCACTGCATTTTTCTAAAATAAATATTTTTTAAAATGCCCATTTAGTTTCGGAACAAATTTGATCTCTTATTTTTGTTCTTTGTTGTACGGTTTTCGCGTAAATAAATTAAAACCATTTCTCGGCATGGTCATTTTGTATCAAGATCGTTTGACTAGGTAAGGTTGCGTCGTAAGCCTTGCAATATGGCAGACCATACGTCACATATGTATTTTGCTCATTATTTAATGAAGTTTTTAACAGTGTAGTTAGTGTTTTTTGTCAATATTAAAGAAATACTTTTAAATACTGTTAATTCCAGTTGTTACCGTAACTTCTTTATTTCCTATTAATAAGTTATTTAACAATGATTATTCTAGCTGATTTTTAAATATTGTATATCGCGCTCTTTCGCCCTCATAGTATTATCCGTCTAGACATCCTTATTTGCTATGTTGGCGCCAAGGAACCAGCAGTACGGTACATATGTGACGTAAGGCAACCTTACCTAGTTAAACGATCATATATATATATATATATATATATATATATATATATATATATATATATATATATATATATATATATATATATATATATATATATCATAAAATATCTTAAATAGTATAAAAGTTATTATAAAAACAATACTCCCTATGTCCTAAATTATGACGTTTAGGACATAGTTAATAAGAACTTTTTTTTCTAATTTTCATTGTAGAATCATATCTTAAAGTTTGTCGGTAGAATATACTGTGCAAGGCTTACTAATCACCCTGTATAATTTAAACATTAACTTTTTCAGGACCAAATCAAACATACATCTACAACGAATCTACTACAACTAAAAACATCGACTATCCACCACCACCTCCAACAGAAACAAGGGAGTATATAATCAACAAAGAAACCAACATCATCAATAAAAGAGAAGCCCCTCCTCCACCTCAAGAGTCAAGACAATACATAATCAACAAGGAAACAAATATTATTAATAGGAGGGATGCCCCTCCTCCTCCCCAAGAAACCAGGGAATACATAATTAATAAGGAAACAAATGTCATTAACAGAAGAGAGCCACCCATGTCGGAAAGAGGGTAAGGAGGTTTATTGTAATAATTTTTGAAAGTCAACATACAACTTTTAATCCCATACTGGTTTTTAAAAATAATTTTGTAACTGTTAAACAGTTTAAAAAAATTTTAAACATCGTATTTATTAACTTTATTAACTCCTCATAAAAAGTAAACTAATATTTTTTAGATATCCTGTATATAATCCACCATCAAACGATAAAAACACGTACATTATTAAAGAAACTCACACGACTAACTATCAAAATGGTTATCCTCCGAACAGACAGCAATCGCCTCCCAGGGATGTAGAGGTGTTTCCTCCTCAAAATCCTCCTTATGGAAGAAAACCACAGGAGCCCATTAACATCCAGTATTCGTACAAGTCGACTAATACCACACAAAACAGGTAAAAAAATTAACATCCATTTTTACTAAAATAGTATACATATCTTATTTTTACTGTTGGGAAATAAAATGACAATTATTTTGTTTAGATACAAAGGTGGTTACCCCCTAATGATGAATCCCAGATTTTACTACCAAACAGGTTCCCTACAGATGATGGTCCAGACGGTCCCCCTAAAAGAATCGACGAACTTATGGCTAGCATAGGACAAGAGGTAAATATACTGCCAGTTAGCTAATTTAATACCTCAAATAATGTTTGGCTTCCGATCTGTAAGCATCTGCGTTAAAAGCTACATAGATTTTCCGACTTAGATCGCAGACGAAGTTAACTAAATTCTTTTTAACCATCGGGAACCAAGAACATAGTTATCCAGCCGTTTAAAGTGCCGGTTAAGAGTAATATTTTAAGTTTCTTGGTAATTATAAAATAATAAACCTATCTTACGCGTTTGCATATTTTTTTTAGCCTCCAACTAGCCCTCTAAACGCTGGTTTCACAGCTCACGAAAAGGAAATGGCCCACAAAAAGTTGTCGAGACTCTTAAGCAGCAAAACGCCGACGCTGAGGAAGTTCAGAAAAAAGAACCACCAACAAAAAATGTCACTGGACCTGCAGTTTACTACCCACCAGGCCATGAGATGTTCTCCAAGAAGGAAGAAGGTGGTGGAGCTTGGAGAGCACAGGTAAAGATTTTTAAACACCTGTTCTGAGCATACATCCAAAATTTTCTCATTTTCTGCATGAAAATAAAATATACACTTCTTCCAGAAATTAACGCATCAGCCTGATTTTCTCGCCACAAAAATGCTCTAGTTTAAATACCCATAACTCTTTTAATAATTGAGTTATCAAGACAATTAAAAATAGTTATTAAGGAAAAGTGAAGCTATAACTTTGGCCACAGCCTTCTTAAACTTATGAGCCGTGAAGTAAGAAAGGCAACGTTGCAAACAACACTGTACAGTAGGAATATTGAAATGAGTTCCTAATAGATTACATGCTGAATATAATTAATTTTTTAAGTGTTTTTGAAACAAAATATAGGTATTAATTTTTTTAGGACGTTTTAGACAACATATAGGTATAATTTTAAATACTGTAAGTTGCCCGAAAAAGCAATAATGTGTCTGCAAAACTTATCAGGAACCTTTCTGCCTTATACAAATTTGTTGGTAAAGATTTCAAAATTTCAAGTTGTTAGGTTTTTTCTACCACTCTTTATGCATTTTTTGCGAACAGACCAATGTAGTTTTTTAAATTTAACTAAATATTTATTATTTAGTAATATTTGCAATACCTAAAATGATTTGAAAGCATATGTGTGTTTAGTTATAAATATAAAAGCTTAATTCGTATTACATAGATGCACTTTAAAATATCAAACACTTTAAATTAGGTTTTCCACCATATTTACCCTAAAACCGCCTTAAGTAAATAACTTTCAAAATATCTATATAAATATTATTTTTGGTAATCTTACCAGTATATTTATGCGCATTAGTTGATATAGTCCTTAGGATATTGCTTGGGGTAAATAATTGTTTTTGGTGCACTTCTTGATATCAAATTAAACCAATTTTTCAAAAAACATACTTAGTTAATTAGTTGCCCGCAAAATATATTTGTCCATTTACCGTATAGCTACTACTTTTACTTTTAATAAAAAAACACTTATCCGGTCAATAGCGCACAACCAGGCTATTCTAATTTTATCGTTTATGGGGAAATGAAATGTTCTTTGATAACCTTCTGTTTTAATATAGCTGGGGTAATTCGTTTTGCAGCCCCAAACGCAACACGTTCGTGCCATAGAGTACGCCGTACGCACCAACTATACGCGCACATTTAAACGTAAAAACAACGATTGACATATTGACACTGGTCCTGTTTTTTAAATATAACAATGAATTACTTATTTTTTCTTTATATAATAAATATACGCTACGGTTTAACTTTTAAAAACAGAAAAAAACCTTTTAAGCAATCGTTTTAACTTGTTTCCGTTTACTTCTAAACTTTACATTTCTACTGTGCTGTGTTGCCAGATTTCTTCCTTCACGGCTCATAAGTTTAAGAAGGCTGTGCTTTGGCGTAACAGTTGGTATTTATCTGTTAACAATACATCTTACATGGTGATTAAAAGTTTTTGAAAAACATAACAATTTTTAATCTCTCTGTATGATGTGCAGTTAAAAGAAAGTTATCAAATTTGTGATGATAAAACATCAGAAATAAGTAAGGGTATAATTTATTCACAAATAGAATTACTGCCAACAGCACATCGTACAGGGCAATAAAAATGATTTATTTTTGCTAAAAACTTTTAATCACCCTGCAGAATGTATTGTTAACAGTAATAACAACGGTTACGTCAAAGTTATAGTTTCACCTTTCTTTAATATTTTATTTTTTAATTGTCTTGATAACTTAATTATTAAAAGAGTTATGGCCATTTAAATTAAACCATTTTTGTATTGAAGCTTATGAAGAAAATCAGGCTGGTGCATTAATTTCTTGGAGAAGTGTATTTGCTATTACCAGAAAGATATATTAAAATATAATTATGTTTTAAATTTTAGGGTGAATATGCCAAAGGCTCTAGCAAATATGAGTATGGAGCTGACGGTGGTTCCAAAACAACAACCAAAAAGGAATGGCTGTGGTACCAGTTTGCTTACCTCTATGTTGTGGCCTACCCTGTACACTTTTATAATTCTTTATTTAAGTGCTTTTTAGTTTAAGTACATTTTTTTGTTTGTTTAGCACAACAGCCATATTTGAAACAAACTTTTTATAGTAGCTGATTAAGCTGGGTGCAATAATTTTGTTATTACTCTCTATGGCTTTTTAACTTATTTAAAGTGCCTTAAATCGAGATATAATTACAAAAGTATGAAGGATTAAAAATTGAATTTATACGAGCAAATTGACTCCCACAAAGAGAGAAATAGATGGATAAAATGTCATTCCGTGGGCGGAGCTACAGTGACTTTTCCCACCACTATCTTAGCTATGCCTACGTCACAACGTCTCTTCTAGATATGTTATTCTAAAAGCTAACTTGCTCATATAAAATCCTCAGTTTATCCTTTTAAATGTCTATAGTTTCAGCCCAACCACAGGTTAAGTTAACCTACAAATGAATATATTACTACATTTATATCGAATAGTTCAAGCTGGCTTAAAAACAAAGCGGCTTTGAAGCGATTTCAAGTCTACGTGTTTATTTCGATGGCTTGAAAGTCGATTGAAAAGCGAGGTCAAGCACATTTCAGGCCATTGTCGTACGCATGTGCCAGTTTTGCGCCAACTCTCACAGTAGACATCAAATGAAAAACAAAACCTCACTTTTTAATTTGTCCCGTTTTGTGTGCTGTTGTTGGTGTGAGCGCGTTTTGAAAGTTTTTTTACCTGTTTTTCCACAAGATCGTTTAATAGGTAAGGTTGCCTCATTACGTCACATATGTACCGCACTGCTGGTTCCTTATTGGCGCCAACATAGCAAACAAGGATGTCTAGACGGATAATGCTATGAGGGCGAAAGAGCGCGATATAACAATATTTAAAAATCAGCTAGAATAATCAATAATTTATTAATAGGAAATAAAGAAGTTACGGTAACAACTGGAATTAACAGTATTTAAAAGTATTTCTTTAATATCTTTTTTCAAGACACTTTTAAAAGCCGCTCTAACTCAAGCTTGCTTTGACTATTCGATATAAACGTAGTGTATGTATTTTTATAGCATTGTTAAGAATTCTTGATGTGCCTTTTAAAAACCTTTATTCGCCAACTTTTTATATTTCCTTTACATTAATATTTCACCTCATAAAAATTATACTCAAAACTCTAATGTTTTTAGATCTGATTATATTTAAAACTTATTTGATTAATATGTATTTATAGGTGTGTAAAAATTGTAATATTATTAGGTAATTAATTCTTTTTGTTTGTAAAATGTACATATATAATATTTTGGTAAAAAAGCTTTAAATAATTTAATATGTATTTTTAATTTTTGTTTTAAGTAAGCTGACTTACCAAAATTCGGCAGCTCAAAAATATGACTATAATTGTGTATAAGTTAAAATAACACTCCAATTTTTCACATTTTTTTACTGAAATGTGACTCTCTGATTTTAAAAAAACATTTTTTTAATGTATTATGTTGTACTAATTTCTTGCCAGACTATTAAAAACTGTAACAGATTCATGTAAAAACGCATTTTACTTGTTTTATTTAAATAAAAACCTAAATAAAACCTATATATTAGTATTCTTGCCTACAAAATGACACTCTATAGCTACCCAAATTTCTTCATCACACGATTATTTTTTTCTTGTAACTCAGATGTCCCTAAGGGCCAAATCTGGTCTGTAGGGTGGGAGAGAGACTACACCTTGAATACTTTTAAAACAAAATATGTAAAAATTGTTATTTATTTAAATGGCTAAACAATAATACTAATTCTTATTTTCGTTCCTCTACAGGGCCTATTAGAATACATTCAGCTTCTAGAAGTGTAAGATCTCCTCATATCCCAAAAATCTTGATGATAGTTCTAGTTCCTTTATACGTAGTCTTACTTTACTTCCTCTCACGTAACCACTAAAATATTATTAATTACCTTTTGGTTAGTTATTTGTTTAATGTAATCTATAAAACAATAGTAAATTTAACAGTAATTGTTTACTAACCGGACGCGATTTTAATGAAATTTGGTATGGGAGAGGGGGTTTTTGGGGAGCTGATTACGAATCTGAAAATAAATAGAAAAATGGGGTTTTTAGAGATGGGAATCAAATATTAAGTTCCAATTTAGCAGAAAACTCAAGAATTAAGTGCAATAAATAATAGTTTAAAAAACTAAAAAAAAAAAGTGCCTTAAATCGAGATATAATTACAAAAGTATGAAGGATTAAAAATTGAATTTATACGAGCAAATTGACTCCCACAAAGAGAGAAATAGATGGATAAAATGTCATTCCGTGGGCGGAGCTACAGTGACTTTTCCCACCACTATCTTAGCTATGCCTACGTCACAACGTCTCTTCTAGATATGTTATTCTAAAAGCTAACTTGCTCATATAAAATCCTCAGTTTATCCCTTTTAAATGTCTATAGTTTCAGCCCAACCACAGGTTAAGTTAACCTACAAATGAATATATTACTACATTTATATCGAATAGTTCAAGCTGGCTTAAAAACAAAGCGGCTTTGAAGCGATTTCCAAGTCTACGTGTTTATTTCGATGGCTTGAAAGTCGATTGAAAAGCGAGGTCAAGCACAAAAATGGGGTTTTTAGAGATGGGAATCAAATATTAAGTTCCAATTTAGCAGAAAACTCAAGAATTAAGTGCAATAAATAATAGTTTAAAAAACTAAAAACACGCTTTTATATGCAACCGAACTAAAAATTAGAAAATAATTTTTCATTACAAAGAGTTTGTCACTTCAGAGTAAAAAGCGTGGGTGCATTTTACTATTTTTTCATAACTTTTCCCTCATAGATATTTGCAAATAGAATAATTATAACATTTAATATATTAAGCACCCCATGCTTTTATTCTGAAGTGACAAACTCTTTGTAATGAAAAATTATTTTCTAATTTTTAGTTCGGTTGCATATAAAAGCTTGTTTTTTAGTTTTTTAAACTAATATTTATTTTTCATTTTTAGTTCGATATATCAATTAGTTTTTTAAAAATAAATGCTCGTTTATTCACTAAAAAATTCCTTCGCCATTTTGTCAAGAGACACAGAGAATCTGTAAAGGAATTTATTTATCCTGGCGGTCCTAATCAGGATAACGGGATACTGTTTTTAAATTATTGCATTGTCATCGGTCCTTGATACGTGTGCAAAGTTTCAAAGAAATTGAATCGCTGGAAGTTGGTAAAAATTAGGCTCAAAGATTCCGTTACATAGATAGATAGATAGATAGATATTTACAACCCAAGCTAATAAAAGCGTGTTAAAAAAGGAGGAAATAGTAAACTTAGGTCAGTTTTGGTTATCAAGTTTGATGATGAATATCTTGAGAACGAAACGTGTTAGACTAAAAATGCATTGCAGATTTGTAATCAGCACTCGAAAAACCCCCTATACCAACATTCAATAATTAAAATCGGCGATGCGTCTGGTGTGTAAATAATTAAAAATTTAACTTTTAATTTTACTTTAAATTAGCTAAATAAAGAGATTATAGCATGGATTTACAATATTTTAAAGATGTTCTAAAATAATTTGTGAAGATTTAACCAACTTCACTAAATCTTACCTTCCATTATTCTTTGGTCTTGGACAAACACAGTGAAATTTCCATCCAAAATCTATATAAAGGTCATCATCTACTATGTGAAATATTTTTCCTGTCACTACTTTGGCAGTTGGGTCCCCTAACTGTAATAAGACATAATGGCATTTAAATATGAATAAATTTTTATTCGTTCATATGTCCTATAACACTCGAAAAAACACCAATACATTCCCATAGAACTGATAGAAACCAATAGAATCTGCGACAAAAGCACAATAAAAACCGCGGTTTCTATCGTGCTTTTGTCCCAGATTCTAATGGTTCAGTCTACAGGATTGTATTTGGTTCTTTTGACAGGAAAAGGGCACTTACATCAATAAATTTAGAATTTCTTAATAAACTAGCAAATGTCTGTGGCTCTTCCTTGGGAGGCTCATGGATGTGTTCGAATTTTTTGTAAGCCTCCGCGTAACCCCCAGTTTTGGGTTCTGGTTTATCCTGAGTCCCCTCTGAGCTTAACAACCTACTTCTACAAGCACATATTAATCCCTTTGTGTCTTTAAAATGTTGTACTTTTCTGGACAAGGCTCTTAAAAACATTTTTTAAATATCCTCAAACTCTAAGGTTTTCTAACCTAAAAACTCCTACAAAGGAATTCTTCTTTTTTATATGTTGGTTGGTAAGCTCTTTAATTTTGACTCTGGCACTTTCTTATTTCAATTCGCCAGCAGGACACGCACCTCATCAGTCTCAAAGCTTAACAAGTGGTAGAGCAACCCATCAACATTGCATTTACTTTGGCAGTTCTGATTAAGTTAATACATATTCATATGCTAAAGAAAAATTACAAGTTTTTCTTATTCTATTATGGATTTTTTTATTTGGGCAATCTTCAAAATACGTGTTTATTTTCAAAAGATACTAAAGTGACGGATGCTTAAGAACTTAGGACATATACCTACTAAAGTAAGTTTTGTCACTTTTCTATTTGCACAGCTTGCGTGGGAGAAAGATAGTAGCATTATCTTTTTTTCTCCGTGCGCACTGTTGAGTGGAAAGTTCCTCTGGAGCGCTTGCCGGTTTCCTCCGACTAACTAGAACAAGTAGCAAGAAGAGAAAAAAATAATGCCACCACATTTTTTCTTACGCAACCTCTTTTCACGACAAAGCGGCAAGGCTGCCTCTAGTAGATATATGCTTTAAATCTGAAAAAGTTGCAGGCAGAACACGCCAAGAAATGTATTTTTATTGGTGACAAATGTCATTTAACCCAAAAATTTCTAGTTTATTTTTGGAAATTATTACGGAAAATCAGAAATTTTCACGTGATTTTTTGATAAAACCGAAGAAACATGTCAGCTTCAGAGTCCAA
Organism: Listronotus bonariensis; assembly: GCA_014170235.1. Lineage (NCBI taxonomy): Eukaryota > Metazoa > Arthropoda > Insecta > Coleoptera > Curculionidae > Listronotus > Listronotus bonariensis. The sequence continues at coordinate 87,271 of JACEGR010003216.1, read as the reverse complement.
AGTCTCACTTTGTAGCAAATTGGGGCTTAAACCTCTTACGTCACAAAATGTGCTCTTTTATTACGCACCGGCTCAAGGGGTTCTCAGTTACACAGCTTTATCAGTAAATGTTATGAACCCATCATTAGTTTTAAGGTAAAATACAGTTACACATTATATTTATCAACTATTCTTTACAAATAAAAAAGAATGAATTAGTAATAAATAATAACTTTACTCTAGGATATTTCCAAAGAGAGACATCACAAATATTCTTCTTTTAACACACTGGTCGGCTCTGGACTCTATCTCTACAATAGGCCTCATTTAGCTGCTTTACCCACGCAGGAAAAATTATTGTATAGGTAGGTGTTGGACATATTATTTTAAAATAGTTACATGAAAGTATAAATTAAATTCAGTACACTTTATAATTGACAATTATTTTTTAGTTCCTTCGGGGCCGTGACATTCTCTCTAGGCTCAGTACTTATATGGGCAATAATAAGAAGTGTTGTGCCCCAAAATGTAGCACTCTGCACAGCATGTGGTGTAGGTTCAGGTTTAGCACTGATAAAAATTGGTAAAAGCTATGCCAATACCGTTGATGCTTTTAGTTTCTAAGAAAGCTTAATTTATTTAAAGTTTGTAAGCTTTATGTAAGTAATTTTGTTAAAATACTTTAGATATAATCATATATGTTAATCAAATAAGTTGTGTCGAATAAAATTAGATGTTTTTATTATTTAATCAGGTGGTTTTATTTAAAAAAAAAAAAACTTTATGCGTGACTCTGTAGCCTGAAGTTTCAAAAAACTGACAATCACAAGTAATGTCATGTCAAAGCACAAAAAATAATTAAGTCAAAAAATGTTGCAATTATTTATAAAACAAATTTAAAAGTAGAAACAATAAAATGGGGTGGAAAAATGCCAGAAGAAACTACACAATCAGATGAAGAACTTAGGGATGACTTTATAAGAACCTTTTTGTGAAGTGGCTGGCTTTCAGGGTCGTTTTGCATACTGTGTTATGTCTATTCATGCTGTAAATCCCAGCATAATTGAATAGTAAGTATTTAAAAATGTGGTTCCTTGTTATTCACAAGATAACAAATATGTTATATGTTAGTTACTTAACAAAATTATTGTCTGTGTTTAGAAAATATGGAATACTAAGTTTTTTGGAGTAGTGATTATAAATTTGAAGTTAGATTTGGAAACCCCTAATTTTTAAGTTTTATGCCACACTTTAGCTAAAAACAGTACATTTTTTCCAAAAGTTTTTAGTTTTAAGGCAGGTTCAATAAAAGCCAAAAATCATCCAAATCGGCGTGGTGTAGAATAAGTAAACCATTGCCATAAGTTTTTTCTGCAAAATAGAAAGTTTTAGACATTAAATTATTATTGTGACGTAGTTAAATAAGTAGCCTTCTTTTTCCTTAACATTTTCCAATTCTTGTTTAAATTTTCCGTTTTATTAGAAAATTGTAGATATCTCTAATTTGCGTTTTCCTTTACCTTTTTAAAAGGCCATCTAGTTATAAAACATTCAATTAATTTAGAATTCTCCACATAACTATAGGTTTCAGCTGCCTACGGGTGCTAATTGCCAGCAAATTCTAGAGATGATGCTTGTTTTTATTTATTTGACTAACTTTTTATTACTTAATCCTTTAAAATTCAAGGAGAGATACTTAAATATTCCTTTTTTTTTTTGTTTATTTTTAGTTTCACTGATTATAATCTGTATCCATTTTTATTATGGAACATGATCTATGGTATTACTCTTATGATTATATGCAGACCCTGTTTAAGACCATTAGTACCAGCCCAAAGGTTTTCTTTTGGGTAAGAATTAATTATTAATAGGCAATAAAAGCAAAATCAACAAAAAATATTTCAATTGAGGGGACTTGTTTCAAAGTGAACATTACCACTTTTTACAAAAATGAATAAAAAAACTAAATTGAATTTAATGTATTCTTTTTTGCCTATCAATTTTAACTATAACAAAGAAGGATATAAAAAAACGTTCTGTATTAAAGTTCCATACTTTTTCATCTATTGTCTTTTGAGCATAAAAAGAAACACATGAATATCAAAAACTTAAGAAAAAATATAGAGGTAAACTTTTTTCTAATGGAACTCCCTGTATAGTATATCAAAGCTTTAAGAAAATACCAGATTTGAAATATCTATTTTTAATAGTTTTTGAAATATGACCACTTAAATCTGAACGGCACTAAGGTGAGACCAAGGGGCTTTTCACTGAGGGGAATACCTGTAAACTTGGGGGAATCGTAGATGGGAAATTCTGGGGAATACATGGGAAATACATGTACAAATTTGGGTCAGTGAAAAGCCCCTCGGGTGAGACTGTAGATGTAACTTTTATAGACGAGGTTTTTTTCTATCCTTGTGGGTTGGGTACAGTTAAAAGTGGGTGGCAAAATATAAATGAAAACCCTGTGCACTTTGGAACTAGACCCTTCAATTGCCCATATAACATTTTTTGCCGGCAAGGCATTGGCAAAAAAGGTATCAGAAAGACATCAAAATGGGCAATTGGCCGTTATTGGGCCACGTGTTGCATAAAATGTGATGGAATCCATCATTAATAAGTTATGATGAAAAAATGCGTTTAGGATGATGGCATCCATCATTAAAAGGTTTTGGCAAAAATATGCCTTTTAGATGATGGCATTACATTATTTTTTCCTAAAGACAATAAAATGCATTTTTACCGTCCAGGGAACTAAAATGTGCATAAATAATGCACATGCATAATGTGTGTTTATGTACAGGGCGTCCCATATAAAATTAAATACTATAATTTTGGAAAAACCATAAGAGATACAATAAAAATACTAAAAACATACATTTCACTGAACAACTTCTGCATTTAACTTTTTCTTGTATCTCTTATGGTTTTTCCAAAATTATAGTATTTCATTTTATATGGGATACCCTGTACATAAACACACATTATGCATGTGCATTATTTATGCACATTTTAGTTCTCTGGACGGTAAAAATGCATTTTATTGTCATTAGGAAAAATAATGTAATGCCATCATCTAAAAAGCATATTTTTGCCAAAACCTTTACAATGATGGATGCCATCATCCTAAATGCATTTTTTCAGCATAAGTTATTAATGATGGATGCCACCATCCCTAAACGCATTTTTTTTCATCATAACTTATTAATGATGGATGCCATCACATTTTATGCAACACGTGGTCCAATAACGGCCAATTGCCCATTTTGATGTCTTTTTGATACCTTTTTGCCAATGCCTTGCCGGCAAAAATGTTATATGGGTGTTTACTTTTGGTGGTTGACCTAACAAAAATTATTAATTACTGTTCACTGATTTTAGTTTGTTATTTTCCCTCTCCTTTAATATATCAAGTTTACTATGGTTTAACTGGCTTAAAATCACTCTTGAAGGAAGACCGCTTTTAGGGACGTTTTTGGGATACGTTAGTGGTAGAATTCTGATGGTACATCTTTTAGGATTTTTGTACCATATTGATACAAGGTGTACTGAGCCGCGTAATAGACCTCAAAGAAATCCTGTTTTTGAAGCTATGTATTTATAGAAAAAAATAAAGCTTATTCAACAAATAATGTGTTGCTGCTGTTATAAAATGATTGTGATATCAATTATCAAAGATTAAATACTTGGTTTGATTGTTATATAGGTGATTTTAAGAAAAAAAATTTTTATAATATCTCTAATATCACTCTAAATCTTTTTCAAAAAATTGTGCTCAGCCACTATACAGGGTGTTACAAATTCGAGGAACACCATTAGGATCTCGGGAACGGTAGAAGATACAGGGTTGGTTAAATTGGGGCAATTAACAATATTCCGTTTTAAAACTTGCAGTTGTTCCGGAATTATTCGAAAAAATGGAATTTTGCAAAACAGTTTTTATTTTTTTCTCGGTTTATTGAAAGAAATATTTTAAAACAAACGACACATTAACATTGCCACTTTTTCTGTTCTATAAAATGATGTCAATAAATTTAAAATCCGACGTTTCTTGTCTCTGAGCCACCATCATTAACTTTGTTTTTTAGATAGGCGAAATATTTGGTTTTAAACTTATTAAATTCGTATTTTAATCCTAAATCCAACGTTATATCACCTCACATTTATGCGACGTTTCAAACAAAAAAACCATCATTATTTCGCCATTACAAATAACGTTTTTCCCCCAAACGTTCGGGGAAATTTCCGTTTGCTCGTAAGTATGCACCATTGTTATGACAGGCTACGATAAAGTTGATATAGGCGTTTGATTAAATTAATTATTAATAATAATATATTACAGTATTTTGGATTTTTACAATATACATGTTATAACAATATGATTCTAAATAATAATTGCTTTATTTTATTACATAAAAGTGAATATATGTAAAGTCAGGGCCGTATTATCCATTAGGCTGACTAGGCTACAGCCTAGGGCGCCAGACAGGGGAGGAATAGACGCTAGACAGGGGAGGTTTTAAAAAAGTAGTTCAGGTTGAGTGGGGATTTTTGGTGACTAATTTCTTTGTGAATAAAGGGGCTTTGGAATGAAATAGGCAAATAGGCGTAAAAAGGAGAAAATTACTTTTTTTTTGGTCTTCAAAAATATTTTTGTTGGAAAATAGGCGCTCCGGGATTTTTAGCCTAGGGCGCCTCAAACAGTTAATACGATCCTGTGTAAAGTACATTAATTCTTGTGGCTTGTTAGTTAAATTATAAGTAAATAAATAAATAAAAAGCATAATAATTAGTAGGTAGTTATAAAAAAAATGGATTTATACTTACCTTTAAGGAAAATTTGGAAATTTCTAAAATCGTTTGGAATAAAAACGGGTATTTTAATGAAAAAATAGTGGATGATGGTTTTTTGAACCGAAACGTCGCATAAATGTAAAGTGTGATATATCGTTGTATTTATAATTTAAATAGAAGTTTATTAAGTTTAAAATCAAATATTCCCTCTATTTAAAAATCAAAAGTTGAAGATGGTGGCTCCGTATAATTCCGGAAAGTCTGCAACTTTTTTACGGAATATTGTTAAGCATAAAAATGCGCAACTTTTCCCCAATTTAACCAACCCTGTATTCTTTACCATTCACAAATTCTAATGGTGTTCCTCGAATTTGTAACACCCTGAACACATTAGGAGCCATTTTTTAAATTTTGTTCAATGCCATTTAAAAGGGATTTGAACTGAATATTTTTACTATTTCTTTTGTAAAAATTATTTTAAAAAACGCAGGACTCTCCAGTGGCGGCTATTCAGGTGTAGTAAGTGAAGTGCCACTTCCCCAAAAATAAATAATAAAACATAGAAAACATATTACTATTATTCAATTCATTTTTCTCATTTCTATTCCTTATTTGTAAAATTCGCCATGGAAAATCTAGCATATTAATTAACCGCTGGCGCGAGTCGCTTTCCTTCGCTTTCGGCAACGCGACATCGGAATCCGCGATCAGCAAGTGTATTGCAAATATAAATCGGACCGAAATATACACCTCATGTGGGGTTTGTTTACGCTTTGACGCTTCGTTGCCATGACAACGCTATACTTGCCGGCGCACGTGGAAGTGTCAGGTGTATTGCTTGGTAAATCGCTAGCCTTAAAGAGATTAATTTTGTGCAGATATATATAGGTTTTGGTAGTTTTGTTGTTTTTCACGTATTATTTCGATTGTTTCCGTATGAGTATTATTCGCGACAGTAATTTTTCACAGGAAGAAATTAAAGGACAGTACAGAGCACTTTTCTATAAAATATTAAATCATATTTTGGTGGAAATGGAATTAAGATTCGAAGATTGTTACAAACAATTTCTTTGCCTTGCTGATACTGCAAAGTTTGGCCAGTTCCACCAAACTTTTCCCACTGATTCTTTTCAAAATTTATTGGAGATATATGCCAATGATAGTTTGATAGTTGAGTATTTTCAATTTTGCTAAAATGGTGAATGCGCTTTTTTCCCATCCTGCACTACACCTGTTTTTAGACCCGCGAGCCGCCACTGGGACTCTCTTATTCTTTTTATTTTTATACTGTAAGAGTGAAATATTCAATAAAAAGCCATCGAATTAGGTTTACCGTCGTTAGTCTCCTTTGGAAAGACTACATTTAGAATATTTAGCAACATTGGCATATGCTCTCTTCTACAACACACACAGGTTTTAAGTGAAGTTGCCTTATGAGCCACTACCTCTCTCTCTCTCTATTTTTTTTCTTGGTTTTGGTCCCTTCAGGTCCAATCCACCACTCTTCCCCTTCCGGACTATGCTTTCCAGGGCTTCGTCCGCGGAAAATCTGGATAATCGAGCTCGTAGCTCCCAGAAATTCCAAAAAGAAAACAAATAATTTACCAATCGATGCAATGCAAAAATTGTCGGCTGTCAAACCAAGATCTGCTACTGGTGTTACGTATAACCTTCACTTTCACTACTGACAGTTCCCATGGCACGCTCATCCATTTCCCGCCATTTGAGAAATACCTCGTGTTCACCACCAAACAGGATACCATCAGCTTATAGGAATCTTCGCTCACAGCACTTAGATCCAGAAGAAAGATGCCGTCAATTTAGCGTGAATCTTTCCTTGATCCCCGAAGGTAAAAAACGTTCGTACGACACCTCTAGCCGCCACTCCGGGAAGAACTTTGTAGTCCTCTACGCACGTCCGCACTGTCCGGAGGTCAAACAAAGAGTCTATGAGCCACTCGATCCACCCAAATTGAGTGGCAAGTAAGCAATTGAACGGAAAATCCCATTGGGTTAGTTTATAATGGTATTACTGTTTAGTGCGATATTGCCAGTGTTCCATATCGGGAAAACTATCATTGTACTGGCTGGTTTTAATGTGTATCTGTTTTCTTATACGCCTCTGGATGAAAAAAAAATCAAAATCTGTTCATATATAAAAATAATTAATTTTATTTTAAATAAAGTTACAATAATACAAAACGGTTTTTCTCTAAAACTAATAAATGCATTCATGACTTGCCTTCTTTCTCCTTAGGAACTAATTTCCTTCTTACATACGTATGTACATCTACATTTTTATGCAATATCTATTTATTAAAAACTAAATAGCATTATTTTAATGATATGTTTTATTTTTCACGATTAAAAAAATTAAGTTTAAAATTCAATGTTTTTACAGTTCTTCTGGTCTTTTAATTTAGAAAGGATCGTCCTTTTATATATTTAATTTATTTATATATATAATTTAGTAATATTAAGCAGCGTCCAAACTTGTAACAATTCGCCGAGTCGCTTCACGCCACCTACCGAGCCACATAGCGCGGACGTGGATTGAATTCACGTCGTTTTAAGGGTTTGGCGAATGATTCGCCGGTGATTAAATACCCAGTAATTACGTAATTTGTCCCTAAAAAGCTAATATCAATTATATTATCACGTTTATAAATATCATTATTGGCATCTAAAACTATACAGAACTAAAATTATTTTTATTTACAATCTGTAAAAAGAATACATCACGTATACCTTTTTACAGTAACACTATACATTCTCACATAAATTAAACTAATACAGTTACTTACAATACTAAACTAGAAAATTACACGAAAAGTCAATTCTATTCAAAGCTCAAAGGCTAAAAAAATACTGTTGAAAGTCCAACAAGATTTAAGCTTGAGATGGACGTCTCCTAAATAATCTACAAGCAAAACTTTTGCTAAAGTCAGTGAAGGTGTTTCCTAACACACACATCACCAGACAGCTTTAAGATATCCTAAATGGATCCTAATGTCCTAACTTTAGGATATCCTGCAGTGGATATTCCTAGACGATTTATAAGTCATCCTTAAATGGGATATCCAATATTGGATCACCTAAGAATCTCTTAGGAGGAAATCCACTGGAAATCTTGGTTGGAAAATCACTGGGCATCCATATGTATCCCAATATAGGATATCCCATTTCTGGCCTGTCAAGGATATCCCAATGCAATATTTAGGTTATATCGTTATGTGGGATATCCAATCTTGGATCACCTAAGGATGTCTGTAGGAGGGAATCTACTGGCAAACCTGTTTAAAAGAAACTGGGTGCCTACAACGCTTTTTAAAGGAGTTTCTAAGGATATCCCAAAAGGCTGGCCTATGGTGGTCCATAAAAGTCCCACTTGGAAGGCCATTAGATATCCCAAAGCCTTAGGAGGGATGACCTTTAACTTTCCCAGGGATGTCGCGGTGCTGTCTGAAAATTGCGTTAAGAAAATTTAAGGGCATATTTATAAGCCAATTTCATAAAAAAGATCATACAAACACAGGTCCGTATAACCCATGTTTTTATGAACTTATTTTTGGAAAAAGGCTCAGAAATACGCCTTTAAATTTTCTTACCGCATTAAGGAATCACCCTGTATATTTCATATCGATTAAGCACTTGCTTCTCCACTCAGACCAATCAGCAGGCGAAGCGAGATAAATGGCTTATTCTTCTTTCTTTCTTTACGCATGCGCATCTTAATTTGCGACTATAATTAAAGTGTCAGGTGTCACCTGATCACGCTTTTAAAGTCCATATTAAGCTTCAACTTTCATCGATAAGTTCAATTTAATTGTCGAATCTGACAATTTATTTTAATTCCAAAAAAGAAATCAACATGGCACATAGTTACAATTCAGTGGATACTAAACCACAACCCACTTATAGAATTACAAGAATAACTAGATACTTCTTTTTAAAAATGGCAGTTTATGTATACAATAATATCTAGTGACTTTTTTACGAGATGTTGGAAACATCATCATTTTTAAAGTAACTAAGCACAAAGCACTGCGTTATTATTCAATAATTAAATCTTTTTATATTTATATTATATTATTAACACAAAATACAGAGTGTTTCAGAAACTCATGCATCAAATTTTAATGGCATATTCTACGTCAATAATAAGCCCTAGTTTCTATTATAGAATATAATATACAAATGCCCAGAAACGCTTTCTTTCAGAGATACAGGGTGTTAAAATTTTAAGAAAAAAAAATTATAATATTTTTAAACCGCTCTAGATATTTAATTGGTATTTGGTACCTTGCTTAACAGCAGCAAAATACATTTCTTCCTATGCCATTAAAATTTGATGCAGGAATTTCGGAACACCCTGTATAACAGACTAACCAGTCACCAAATGGCAAGGTTATGAAAAGAAAAGTAAAAAAAATCTAAGGCTTTCTGCGAACACCGCATTTTGATAATTTTATTTGTTCTAAAATTATTCGCGGTCAAAATGGGTTAAAATATAGTCGGACACCCTGTATTAGCATTTGACTGATGCATTTATAATCACACAAAATAAAATATGGCAGTTTAATCAAAATAATTTGACATACTTTCAAGTAATAACACGTAGCCATAAGCAATTTCGTCGAAAATATCACGAAGTGGCGTATCTCAAAAAGTAGAAAAAATTGACTAGAGCTGATGTAATTGCTTAAAAAAGTTGCTTCTTAATATTACAAATTGGCATACGTTAGATTTTGATATGTTTAAAAGTTATAGAAATATAATACTAAGCCATTATGGGTCCATTGCCAATTTTAATATTTGTATTTCGCGTTTTTTTGTGGTTTCAATTACAAATATGAGGTCAGTTTAGCCCTAACCCTTAAAATAAACAATTTCAATGGCATTACACGCCAAATTTAACTGAACGACAACTGCTACGGCAACGGGAGCGAAATATTAGTTTATGAATTGAGATTTATTCCTTAAACAAGTTACACCAAAACTAATTGCTTTTATGATAAAAATACCAACCATTCAGGTTTGAGGTTGAGTCAAAGTGGGTCCTCATGAATAAAAAATAAGGTGTTTTAGCAAAAAAACGGAATTCAAATTGAGATCAGTGCTTCTAAGCACTCCCGTTTGCTAAATTTCAATAAAATCAGCGATACGACCGAAAAATAAAAAATTATACAACAAAAAATAGTCCCCAATATAAAACCGGTTTACTTTTTAGGGACTGCTATGAAATATGAATACAGACTTAAAATAAAATATTTAAATATGTATACCTAGAAACAAAATTACTTGGTATATTTTATTTATAAATGAATCATATACAAAATGTTAAACCCGGTCCTGTTGTGAAAAACAAATTTCGCTAGTCAGAATTTTTTTACTGCGCATGCCCACAAGGGGACTGCGCAGTGCCCAGGTAGGGGTTATTATGATTTTCGCTGCAATCATCCATATTTATTTTTCAGATCATTGGCATTATCTCGATCTAGTAATTTTATAAGGGGTGTAATTCTGACGTTTTTACGAATATTATAAATAACTTAAATGATATAATCACCATTTTCGAGTTAAATTATAAAAATGTTAGTTATATAAAATTAAGGCGCAATTTTTTAATTGCTTTTTTATGATAATTAGTGTTAATGATGAAAAACATTTTTCCACACTGCGGGTTCGTTTCCTGTTTTTGTTCTTTGATGTGTGTCCTCTGAAATGTAAAATAATGCGTTTCTTGTTCAGTACTATCGGTGATGATGCCCGATTTCTTCATGGACATGATGGGTTGTAAATTCTACGTGAGGTTCGTGGTGGTGGTGGTGATGGTGTCCACCGTCTCCATGGGAATGTTCATGTCCAGCTGTAAAAAAAATAATGAAATAAGTATGTTTTTAATTCTTATTTTTCTTAGCACCACCAATTTTCTGGTTGTCTTAAGGAAAGATATATACCTAAAAATAGAGCGATACAAAATAACAAATTTTCGAACGATTGTTAAAAAAATACACTTTTTTAATCTGTATCATTAAATAAAGTACTTCATTTAAGTACACTAAAAAAAAATACTTTTTAATACTGATGAAACTAAAATATTTTTTTAATAAATTCACTGCTTCAACAGTTATTCGACGTTGAAATTTCCATTGGATTCCAGCTTCAACGTCGAAAAACTTTTAAATTAGTAAGTTTATTGAAAAATAGTAGGAGACATTGTATCTATGGCCACCGCGGCTTCAAAAAAGCTTGGATTTCTTTTCCGAGCCAAAAAGTAGTTTTCTCCTTCCAATTTATACACTTTGTATGGGTCCCAAATTCGACCCTCTCTGGAATATTGTTCTCATGTCTGGGGAATGGCATCCCCTACAACCCTCAGCATTCTTGATGCAATTCAAAGAAGGGCTGTTCGTCTTATTAATGATCCTTTACTTACTCAAAGACTTCCTTCTCTTGCCCATCGTCGAGCTGTGGGAGATCTATCGCTCTTCTATAGATACTTTTACGGCTTTTGCTCCGACGAATTTTTCCAGTATAGTCCCTCCTTTTGCAGCTCCCAACAGAGAAACTCGTGGTGCCGCACGTATGCATTCCTATACAGTCCAATTGGACAGGCCCCGAACTTCCCATTTTGTTCGCTCTTTTATTCCTAGAGTTTCTAAAGACTGTGGAACCTACTGCCAGCGGAGGTCTTTTCTTCCCCCAAATCTTCAAGTTTTTAAGTCCCGTGTTAACAAACTTCCTCTTACCTTGCTTAAGACACCCACGGTACGTTAGTATTTAGGCTTTTAGCCTTCGAGGATTGTCCAAATATTAAGAAAAGACCTTTTTACTGCGCATTTAATTTTCCCTAAAAATATGTATTGGATTTATTTAAATATTTATATTTGTAGTAGCATTAAAAATCCAAACTCAAGAAACAAAATTGAAAAAATAGTTCAATGTTCAAAGCCCGATTACATAGAAACGGCTTATTTGACGATAATTTACGAAGAGAACTTTTTGGAGGAAATTTAATTTTCTTTAGGAATGTGTATTGGTAAAATTTTTAGATCAACAATTTGCGAGTTTTACATAAAGAAAAGATTGTTGTCAAAAAACTGTCAGTCGCGAAAATATATCTCTTAATGGGTATTAATATTCACTGAGTGGGAGGGAGGGGAGGGGGTAATGCAATGGATAAATCTTTCAACCTCGTTTTCTAGAGCAAAATCGAAAATCGGCCAAATAATGGTCCACACCTTAAAAAAACGTATTTACTGATTTTCATTGCACTAAAACAAGTCATATTGTGCATCAATTACTTCCAAAAGCAATTAAAAGGTCTTCCCACTTACAAACTCTACTTTACAGTTTCATTTGTAATGACCCTTACAAATTTTTTAACCTTCTTGGGGGTAATTACCCCCTTTACCCCCTCCCCACCCTTATCTACGCCAGCGTTAATACCTCCACTAACTTCAACACATTTTTCAATATTAGGTAAAAGTGGTTCAGTACAGGGCGTAACAAACCTTTTTAGACTCTTTGTTTGACCTCCGGATAGTGCGGACGTGCGTAGAGGACTACAAAGTTCTTCCCGGAGTGGCGGCTAGAGGTGTCGTACGAACGTTTTTACCTTCGGGGATCAAGGAAAGATTTACGCTAAATTGACGGCATCTTTCTTCTGGATCTAAGCGCTGTGAGCGAAGATTCCTATAAGCTGATGGTATCCTGTTTGGTGGTGAACACGAGGTATTTCTCAAATGGCGGGAAATAGATGGGCGTGCCATGGGAACTGTCAGTAGTGAAAGTGAAGGTTATCACGTAACACCAGTAGCAGATCTTGGTTTGACAGCCGACAATTTATGCATTGTATCGATTGTTGAATTATTTTGTTTTCTTAAGGATAGATATATACTAAATAAAAAAGGAAAGAAATACCAAAATCCCTCCACTGGCTACTGTGGCGCCATCCCAATTTGCTATATTCCGATTGCCACTTTTTAAAGTTGTCCGCCATAAAAGATGGTTATCCTTCCCTCCACCATCCATAGATTGTACCTGGACGACTCGCACTTTAGCTTTTAAAGATCCCACCGTGTGATGAACCACTTTTTATCTAATAATAAAGGTGTGTTGAAGTTGGTGGATGTTATTTAAAAGACGTGATTTTTAAAAGTTAGAATTAAATTAGCCAAATATTTATAAGTAGTCATAAATCGCAAAGAGTTAGCTCTAATTTAGTATAATAAAAAGTTTGTTTGGTAAATTTAAAAAATATTTCAAATATTAAAATGGGTAGCCTATTATGGGGAACCCTGTATTAAGGTCTCAAACCTCCATGTTGTATTTGTTGTCACCTTTAACAATTTTTCGATATAAATATTTCTCAAGTCGTTCAAACTCGTTTCTTTTGGCCGAGTCTACTGCACAGTCACTGTCATACAAAACAAAAAGGAAATGTTTTTTATTAGTATACTCTTGTGTAAGAAGACATTTTTTCTTACTTATATTACAAAATACTACTTTATGAATCTTATAAGTTACATCACTCGCTAACTAGCGATACTAGGAGAGATAAAAGATAAAATACCTCGTATTAATAAAATTACAATTTTAATAGGTATATATATGGCTCGATTAACTGTATAATACACCTTTTATTTGTTGCCATTCACTCATTATAAAAACCTGACTTAATACGTTGAGAAATCTCTTTCCTCTTTAGTTCCTATAATCACTAAATATGCATTACTATTTCCTGATTGGTAATTCCATTGGTACACTTCCTATTATTTACATTACGGAATAATTAAATAAAAGCGTGTTAAAAAGCTATTGAATATGTTTTGGCAATTATTTAACCTATTATAGAAGAAACAGTTATGTCATATTTTAAAAACAAAACCTTCTATTGAAAAATTCGAAAAAAAATCCCAACTTGACCCTAAATTGAAATTAAATAGAACTAAATAAGTTGTCGCAAATAATCCTTAGTGTCTTAAAATTTAAAAAACTTGTTAAAGCTTTGTAATTCTTAAAGCGTTTAGGTAAGCACATTTCTAGATCACTTTAAAAAAAACGTAAATTTATGCTTTCTTTGGTTAATTAAGGCTAAAATTTAAAAGCTGTTGGATTATTGTTTCCACATCGTTTTTGCCTAAAAAAAATATACAGGGTGGCCCACCATATTCGACACGGTCTGTAGCTAAATAACCATGGGGTTTTAAAAAAAAGTAAATACTGGAACATATACAGGTCGGATAAGGCCACAGTATAAAATTATTTTACTCTAAACAGGATGTCACAAAAAAGTGTAACGTATCAAAGTTATATTTTTTTAAATGGAACACCCTATATTTTATGACGGTTTTAGATTCTACATAAAAATGTTATTTAAGTTTGTTAATAGTACCAAGTGTCTAATTTTATTCGTTTTTGTGATATTTGATTTTTTTTCAAAATGCAGGGGTGCAATTAAATTAATTTTATTTTAACAATATAAACTCCTTAAACTTTAAAATTTGTTACAAGATTAGGAAAAGTCTGCCTTATCATACGTAGGTCATATCGAGATCATAGATTAAACAGGGTGATCAAAAATAATTTCAATTTTTTAGAAAGTCAAATTGCAATATCTCTCTTATTTTAAATGGAACACCCTGTATTTCTTTACACCAGATGATGACAAACCAAATGCTCTTTCAAATGGTGATAGGTTGCTTATACCTATCTTTTATACTTTTTAAGTAAATTCCGTTTTAACATATTTTTATTCCAAATGTCTATTTAAATGTAAGTAGGCTGTGATATAGCTATGCCTATTTACTTAGTCGTTATTGCAACAATTCATTCATCAGTTGCCTTTGCTACTTCCAATAACACTTATTTCAGCTGAATGTGGTTCTGTGACCTATAACTCGTTTCTTCCATTATCCATAATCACTGTGTCAAATTTTTAAAGCAACTATTAAGGTTATCAGATGGTTTATCCTGGAATATCTTTCAGGATTAACTCTAGACCAAAGTATACCATTTTTTTTCACATCCTACCAGTATTATATCATCTTATTGTTGTAGAAGAAGGGTTTTTATTTAAAATCATTGAAATTTCTTTTAAACTGACTAAAACACTAGTAATCAATAAATGGTCGTACTTATTTTCTTAAGAAAAATAATAATGAGCTGCTATGTCACAGCCAACTTTAATTTAAATAAACATTTGGACTAAAAATTTGTAAAACAGATTTTACTCAAAAAGCACAAAAGATAGGTATGGGCAACCTATCACCATTTGAAAGAGTATTTTATTTGTCATCATGTGTCGTAAAAAATACTGGGTGTTCCATTTAAAATAAGAAAGATATGGCTATTTGATTTTCTGAAAAATTGAAATTATTTTTGATCACCCTGTACAATATTTGATCTTGATTTGACCTTACGTATGATATGGCAGACTTTTTCTAATCTTGGAACATATTTAAAAGTTTAAAGTGTTAAAAGTAAAAATCAATTTAATTTTACCTCCGCATTTTTCAAAAAATCAAATATCACAAAAACGAATAAAATTAGACACGTAGTACTATAAACAAACTTGAGTTATTTTTTAAAGTAGAAGTTAAAACCGTCATAAAATATAGGGTGTTCCATTTAAAAAATATAACTTTGATACGTCACACTTTTTTGAGACACCCTGTATAGACTAAAATAATTTTATACTGTGGCCGTATCCGACCTGTATATGTTCCAGTATTTAATTTTTCTAAAAACCCCATGGTTATCCAGCTACAGACCATGTCGAATATGGTGGGCCACCCTGTATATATATAGTTTTTTTGATATTCTTTTAAATTGTTAAAAAATAAATCTTTATTGGCATTATGGTAATAAAAAAAAAAGTTCATAAAAGTTTAATGAATTATTTTAGGATTAATCTTAACACGAAACGAAGACATAAAAATAAACTTAAAAATCTAACGTAGTGATCTAAATGTACTTAAATGCTTTAAGAATTACTACGTTTATATCGAATAGTTCAAGCTGGCTTGAAAACAAAGCGGCTTTGAAGCGATTTCCAAGTCTACGTGTTTATTTCGGTGGCTTGAAAGTCGATTGAAAATCGAGGTCAAGCACATTTCAGGCCATCGTCGTACGCATGCGGCAGTTTTGCATCCAACTTCACAGTAGACATCAAATGAAAAACAAACTTAACTTTTTAATTTGTCCCGTTTTCTGTGCTGTTGTTGGTGTAAGCGTGTTTTAAAGTTTTTTCACCTGTTTTTTACTCATATTTTGTATAAAAATGTCAAAATCATATATGAAATTGACACTGATGACGTTCGAGGACGCATTCATCTAAAGTTAGACAGTTATTAAGCCCGCTTGAATCGTTTATATCGTGTTTCTAATCGGCTTCAGTGAAGTCAACCCTACTTATTTTCAGGCTTGACTTGAACGATTCAAGTCACTTTCAAGCGCGTTTATATCGCTTTTTTCAAGCCACTTTTAAAAGCCGCTTTAACTCAAGCTAGCTTCAACTATTCGATATAAACGTAGTGCTCTTGAAAAAGTGTTCCCAGTTTTCAAGTCAATAGCTTTGTTCGCGGGTTCGATTCTGAACCGGTTCTGGAACTATTCGCATGCGCAGTGAAAAAGCAGCGTTCGCGGTTAGAATAAAATCCTGAATTTTTGTAACAGTTCTGTGTTCGCGGGTTACAATGGAATCAGTTCGTTACCGGTTCGTAACCTGATTAGCAGTCCTGGGATTTTTGTTGGAACTGAAAGTTCAGTTCGGAATTTCATGCGCATTATCGACATGGTCAGTTATTTTCTGTTTTTGTGGTACAGAAATAGACCGTTGTATTACAGTTTATTTGTTTCTGCCACTTTTTATGCGGGTTAATATGCCATTTTATTTTTTGTGATTCTGAGCGTATATAAACAAAGGATTTTTAATTGTATTCCTTATGAATGTATGTATGCAATAAAATAAATGAAGATTTAATTAAAAAATATAGACAATATTACAAGATTTTACCATTTCTTGTTGTTTGAATTTTATCTTTAGTTAAATACACATACTTATGTTAAAAACGAGAGGAGGCAGGAAATCCCTCGTCTTCCGCCGAGAGACCTCAGTGGCTTTCGACAGTATAACAATTTACCTTTTTGTTTGAATTTATTTTTTTTGTGCAGTATTCAATTTAACCATGAAAAATCCCAACCAAAAGGCTAGGTTAGAATACATCCTCAGCTGTATAGAACATCGTTCGCGGTAAATAAAAATTCCGAACTAATAAATAACTACACATGCGCTTTACTTTAAAACAATTCTAAACCAGTTCGATTCTGGTTCAGAATCAGTTCATTACTAGACCCGCGAACAAAGCTAATAATAAAAAATTCCACTACCCCGGATTTTTATTAATTAAACTGATTTATTTTAATTAAATAACTATTTAATAATATCAGATTTTGTAACTCGAAAACAATACTCGTCCTTCAGCTTTTTTTTTCCTCGTGGGAGAGTAAAGAGTGACAAATCATTTAAGATGTTAGAACAATTGTTTTGTATTCCTTAATAGATTTCGCTGTACCAAAACACAATAAAGTGGGTTTTTCTTTTTATGGTCTGGCAAGTACAAGTGACATTAACAATTTCTCACCGTTCTCTTCCTGGTGTAAGACATTCATTACTTACACCATTACTTTCACCCATTATTTACGATTTCCAAACAATTTGTGTCGTGAAAAAGAAGTTTTAAAACACAGAAAATATTTAAATTTTATGGGGCGCATATGGAAATTAAGGTTACAATTGTTTACCTTTAATATGTGTAAATCTGTGTAAACATTAAAAAAATATATATATATTTTTGTACACTTAATGATAAATATGCCAATATGACCCTCTTGATCACCCGATCTGACGCCAGTAGACTTTGTGTGGGGGTTAATGGGGATAAATTAGACAATGAGGATTGTTTTGTGTTATAGCACCCCCTGTGGCTAATTCGCCTCTTCAAGGTATCAGCTATAATCAATGGGCATACCAGAGAAATTACAGATTCATCATGCCAAAGTATTAACATTTAACCCAGAGTTGGGTCAGAAATACTGAAATTTAGTATTCGAATACGAATACGAATACCGTAAAAAAGTATTCGAATACCGAATATTTTCGAATACCTACAAAAACAAGTATTCGAATACGCGGTATACATAAATACCACGATTGGGTTTTCTATGAATACTGAAGAGCAAAAAAAATTTTCTCTTGAAAAAGCAACTCATTCTTATTTTTCTACGTTTTCCATAACAAAAATGCAGTGGCGTACCTTGTTCTTGCTTAAAAACTAATCATTTAAAGATACAAGACGTCTCCCACATTTTCCGAAAAATATCTTTTCTATTTTTAAACTATTGACTTCACTTTGGGGATACATGTACATACTATCTACGATTTACCAGATAGTCATGATTTAAACTGGCATAATAAAATTTATTATACACATCCCTTTTGTGTAAAATGGAGATAAATATATATTAGTCTAACCTAATACATAGAAAACATAGTTTGCAATGTCACATTTTATATGTTGTACCAAGTTACTTGTTTTTTTAATAGCAAAACCCCAAAGAAGTTAAAATAATTAATTTAGATATATTTTTGTTTGCAAAAATAAATGTATATCTGTTCAAAATTACTTACCTATTAGGACCATAGAAACAATAGATCAAGATGGTAAAAAAACATATTGAATTTCATTTTTTTTTTAATTGTAAAACTAACTTCCTAAACTGTTAGTTTGCAAATGATGATATATATGACTTATATCAAATTTTACTCCCGTCGTCGGCAAAACCACCGCGAACATGTTTTAACCCACTTAAGATGCATAAAAAGTAACGTAATATTTATAAAATAAGCAAACGGTATTTAAATTCAGGATTTGAATATCAGAATATAGGTATTTGAATATCAGTATTCGAGTACCGGTATTCGAATACCAGTACTCGAATACCAGTATTCAGAATATTCAAAACGATTCAGAATAAAGAATACCGGAATACTGACCAAAAAAGTATTCCGTCGAATACCGAATACCAAACACATAAATCTATTCGAATAGTATTCGAATACCGCACAAATGTATTCTGGATAGTATTCAGAATACCAAGTATTCGAGTACTACCCAACTCTGATTTAACCAGACAAACCTGTCTTTAAAAATTGATAATAAGGAAGATACAGGGTGTCAAAATAAAAAAAAGACTGATACGATTTTTGTCCCGGAAATTCCTATCGCCCAACGCAGTGAATTGGTCCCGCTTTGTAATTCATTTCCTGGCCAATACACCTTTTTACTTAGCTTAACGTGTATACGTAGGTATGTTTAGTTAAACTCTTAATAGCATCTGTGGTTTCTCCGGATACCATTATTTAGCGGACACCCTGTATATCTGTCCCTTTTGTTCTTATATCAAAATAATGGGGCTGTTGTGTCCATGGTCAATAGAATAGGTCGTGAAATATCAGGTTCGTAATCAAGATGCCTGCAAAGCAGTCTTACCAGTAAATGTTTTCAACATAGGACATTTTACATAGGAAACATTTTTTAATAATATTTCTCCGTTATATATTTTTTTTGTATAAATTTGCTAAAATAAGTCAACTTATCAAGGTTGTAAAACCACATTAACAAATCTCTTTATATCGTAATGATTACTTAATTTTTTAAATTCTCTTTAAGTGGATAATAAATAATATAAACTTGACCCGAATTGGAATGGGATGCACAACTCAAATTATCTATGATTTGCCTCGCCATTTGCATCATACATATGTATCTTTGACCTAATAATACCCAATATCGTTATCCCTAATTCACAAACCTCGTAACTCCAGAATTAATCAAAGTCGAGGTTTTTGCGCCACCCATTAACTTGACAAATGAACAAACGTTATTCAAAACCTTAATACTTTCAGTCAAAATATTATAACACAATTAATTAAACATACCATGCCGCCCATTTCAACTGGAAATATACTACGTTTACATCGAATAGTTGAAGCTAGCTGAGTTAAAGCGGCTTCTTTAAAAGTGGCTTCAAAAAGGCGATAAACGTGATATAAAAGTGACGATTTGAATCGTGTTCAAATCGAGCCTGAAAATAAGTAGGGTTAACTTCACTGAAGCCGATTATTAGAAACGCGATATAAATGATTCCAGCGGGGCTTAATAACCGCCTAACTTCAGATGAAGGCTTCCTCGAACGTCATCAGTGTCAATTTCTATAAATCATAGTTTGACATTTCTATAAAAAAATATAAGTTGAAAAACGGGTGAAAAAACTTTTAAAACACGCACACCCCAACAACAGCACACAAAACGGGACGAAATAAAAACTGAGGTTTCTTTTTCACTTGATGTCCACTGTCAGAAGTTGCTAAACTGGGCCGCACATGCGTACGACGATGGCCTGAAGTGTACTTGACCTCGATTTTCAATCGACTTTCAAGCCGCCGAAATAAACACGTAGACTTGGAAATCGCTTTAAAGCCGCTTTGTTTTCAAGCCAGCTTTAACTATTCGATATAAACGTAGTGTAGACTAAATGAAAAGTTTTTCTTATAATCTGCAAAATTTCTGGAGATTCGAGATTTGCAAATTAGGGCTACGATATGTAAAGTTAATTTAAAATACAACTTTTAAGAAGGACCACAAATTAATGTCGATATTTTGCCCTTTTTATTTTTTGACATCTGGATGTTAAATTTGATTTGGAGAGTAACGGACGATACCATAGGTTTTATATTTAATACCATTTAAATTCTCTTCGCCATTTTGTTAATTTATATGTTTTGGATTAAGTGCTGGATTTACCAGCAGGCTGAGTAGGCTACAACCCTAGGGCGGCAAAATCACAGATTCAGGTTTGGGGGCCTGCACCTGCAAATTCCTCGCTTGAATGGGACCACAATCGGGTAGTAGTTGAAAAGCATTTTTTACGACCTTGAGAGGCTTGCAAACAACTCTGCTGAAATTGTAATCTTTGTAAGAAATGCATAAAGTGGTACCTGTTTTCACACATGGAAGGTTTTAACAGCTAACGAGCCGTGAGTTTTATTGCATAAATTCTTAGCAAAATAAATTCTAGTGGGCATTGAAACAAAATACTAATTCAATGCGTAATCAAAATTTGACAAACTGTTAAAGAAAGTTCCTTTTATCACTTTCATGTAGGGTATTCATGATAACGATGTTTTTTACGATCGTGGAAAGATATTATGTTTTTTTACTCATATTTTATTATTGATAGGATACGATAGGAACTCAGCTCAGCCTCTCTAAGATTTTTGCTACGATATTGAAGGTCACGTACGTCAGACGTATTCCTGTCAATTTCGAGGTTAGAAATACTTTAAAGAGTGTTAGTTTTTACATTTTTTAAATTTCTATTATTATAAGAGATGTTAAGAATTTGGTTAAGTATAGAATTATATTAAAAATGGTTCCTTTTACACCTTTTCTATTTGTTAGCTCAGCTAAGATTTTTGCTTTGCTGAGCTGAGATAAGTTACAAAAGGAAAGCAACTAATGTTAATATATTTAATGCAATACTAAAAAAACATACACAAAATTTATCGTTTTTAACACGCTTTTATTAGCTTGGGTTGTAACTATCTATCTATCTATCTATCTATCTATCTATCTATCTATCTATCTATGTAACGGAATCTTTCAGCCTAATTTTTACCAACTTCCAGCGATTCAATTTCTTTGAAACTTTGCACACGTATCAAGGACCGATGACAATGCAATAATTTAAAAACAGTATCCCATTATCCTGATTAGGACCGCCAGGATAAATAAATTCCTTTACAGATCCTCTGTGTCTCTTTGACAAAATGGCGAAGGAATTTTTTAGTGAATAAACTGGAGCATTTATTTTTAAAAAACTAATTGCTATATCGAACTAAAAATGAAAAATAAATAATAGTTTAAAAAAACTAAAAACACGCTTTTATATGCAACCGAACTAAAAATTAGAAAATAATTTTTCATTACAAAGAGTTTGTCACTTCAGAATAAAAGCGTGGGGTTCTTAATATATTAAATGTTATAATTATTCTATTTGCAAATATCTATGAGGGAAAAGTTATGAAAAAATAGTAAAATGCACCCCACGCTTTTTACTCTGAAGTGACAAACTCTTTGTAATGAAAAATTATTTTCTAATTTTTAGTTCGGTTGCATATAAAAGCATGTTTTTTAGTTTTTTTAAACTATTATTTATTTAGAAGTGACATTCAGTGGTTTCCTTAAAATAATTCTTGTAAAATTAATTTCGGCAATCGTAACCAGCGGGTGTGTCACCACAAAATATTTCAGAACAAGTACTCGGTCCATTTAAATCAAATTAGTCTAGATTAAAAATTTTCATGGACATTTACGTTTTCTTTATATAGTTAACCTTCAACTTTGAGTGAACGCAAAACTTGCTTCATGGCATTTTCATTCGTCTTATTGCTTTATTTTCTTGCAATTGCCCGCATGTTTGGTCTGGTTAAACAGTAGTTAAGATATACAGGGCGTAATTACCTTTAATAGTGCCGTGCCGTTCTTATCGTTTATGGCCGCTCAACATACATATAGAAGGAACAGTTTAAAAATGTAAATTCGGTGCTCTTTGATAAGAAAAATCACAAAAAGTTTAAAGCAAGTAAATCGGCATGCTTGTCTTCGCGGCCGCCTTTGCTATATTTCTTTATGATATGCCGGTTGATGCAGGTGGTCATCTGCTCCATGGGATAGAAATTAATTTTTTGGACAAAATTCTGAAACTTACCAATCTAACTTAAAATGAGGTGCTTTTTACTGGAAAATATTATAAATTATTACAGATGCTTTTTGGAAACCTAAAACTTATTATATGTTATTATAAATTTACACCCCACTTAACATTATTATTTTTTATTGTACAAAATAAACTAAAATGTCAGCTTGTTTGGTTAATTCGGTAGTATTCTAATTAGTAATCCGATGATTATTATCTCATATGATATACAGGGTACGACAATAGGTATGATTTTTTCAAATGGAATACCCTGAATATTATATCACCACCAAAAAAATCTTTTAAAATGCTTAAAAAAATACTACATTTGATGTGTCTATCTCAATTAGTTTCGGAAATATGACCATCCAAATCTGAAAAATAATTTTAAATTATTCTTAGAAGCGTAATAGAGATACATCTTCCCAACTTTTTTATTTTTAACGTATAAAATAAATAAAAACACTGTTTTGTTGGGTAGATTCTGTAGAATCCATATCTTTCATCAGAATGCTTTTATCTTTTAGGATATACAGTGTAGGACAAAACATATTAAATTTTAAAATGGAAAACCTTGTAAATTATAAAAAAATCTTGTATCTGTCCTTACACTCAGAAGTAGCAAAAGTAGGAAGGCAATTGTTAGTACAAAAACTGATAAAGAAAAAAGGTAAAAAAATCTTTGACAAAAGTAGCGAGACTTCGCGAGACTGCATCGGAAACACAACAATAGCTCTTATTATTTAAACTCTTTTACTTTTTTAGTAAACAAGGCTAATAATAAACTAAGTAGATTAAATGTTGTATATTTATGTTTACTTAAAATACATTTTCAAGTTTCTTATTACCCCAATAGAAGTCGTCATATCCTTTTATAATTTTGCGTACATGTAGTTTGGAGTATCTACTTTGAAATACACAGCATGAGCCATTAAAATTTCAAAGTTGCTTTTTGGCCAAAATAATGGATTTCTATCCCATAGTGTATCGGCACGTCGCTGTAAAGGATAGCGGTGCCTTTGTATAAAATAGTCCGATTGCAGGCGGCCTTTTTTATGTTTTTTGTATTATTTTCAAGGGTACCGAATTTGCGCTTTTAAAATGTTCTTACTTATACACCGAAACTTTCGTATAAAGCTGGTTGTCCATAATAGCGGTTTTCCGCCCGTGCTGCAAAATAATGCGCAGAAAATCCGGCTGACACGTCCATTGTAGCGGAAAAATATTAAAGCGTTTTGTTTTAAATATGGTGAATTTATGTAAGAGTTTTCTTTGGTTGATACTACGGTTGTGAAGATCACTAGATGTCAAGCATCATCTGTCTGTGGGATGGCAAATGGATTGGATAATGAATAATAACAACGATCTATTTTATTTAACAAAATACAAGTGTGTCCAGATAAGAATCCTAAGCATGGGAGTCTCAAGAACCTATTGGAGATACAGCTTAGGTTAAATTGGGAAAAGTTGTGTTTTTAGAGCTTATTTACATGCCGTTTAGAAACTTGAAAAATTTTCATGGTCTGCTGAGATATTTGGCAAAAACGAAACATTTGACTATAGCGATTTTATTTTTCTGACTTTGTTTGAAGAGATATAAAAAAACTAATAACACTTTTTATTGGCACTTTTAGCTACTATATGATGGTACTTTTTAGATTTTTTACCCGACGTTTCGTGTTCCAGAAACCATATTCAACTTTTATTTTTATATGGCTCGAAAAAAATACACCCTGTATCTGATCCAATTTTTTATAACAAATTCAACGTATCACATGTCATATTTTAATTTTTAGTTAAAAACAAATTGCATTTTTTCTATTTTTTAAAGTTATTTTTAAGTAGACCTTAGCAAACAAATGCATGGTCGTTAATACCTGTTACCGTATCTGTAACATAATTTAATATCATTATAAAATAGTATTTATCCCTTATTACCCTGTTTGTCAAGTTGTTGTTTTTAGAGCAATTGTTCTTATTTTTACTGTTGTCTCTATTATTGTTTATTGGTGAATAACTAATATCTTATTGTATTATTACGGTCGAAGTATGGCCATTATAGCCATGAAAATAAGTTTTACATGCTAACATGCTACATTTTTGTGCTGCAAAAATAAATGAAGGTATCATTTCTGCAGTTAATGAATTATGGTAAATACATGGACCTGGTATTTTAGTTCCCAAAATTCTACACCACATATTAAACCCAAAACGTTCTTGATGTTTTGATATTTTCTTAACACGCGGATTTTGTTGAGCTTAGATAGTAATGCGTATTGCCTATAAAGACAACAGTAACAATAAGAACAATTGCTCTAAAATCAACAACTTGACAAACAGGGTAATAACGGCAAATACTATTTTATAATGATAATTAATTATGTTGCAGATACGGTAATAGGTATTAACGTCCAAGCATTTGTTTGCAAGGCCTACTTAAAATAACTTTAAAAAAAAATAGAAAAATGCATTTTTTCTTTAACTAAAAATTAAAATATGATATGTGATACATCGTTGAATTTGTAATAAAAAAATGGGATCAGATACAGGGAGTGTCCTTTTTTTCGAGCCATATAAAAATAAAGTTGATGATGGTTTTTGAAAACGAAACAGGTATAAAATCTAAAAATACCATCATGTAGTAAGCTAAAAAGTGCCAATGAAAAGTGTTATTAGTTTTATATCTCTTCAAATAAAGTCAAATAAAAAAAAAATAAAATCGATATAGTCAAATTTTTCGTTCTTTGCCAAATATCTTAGCAGAGCCATGAAATGTTTCAAGTTTCTAAGCGGCATGTAAATAAGCCTTTAAAAACACAACTTTCTTCCCAACTTAACCTAAGCTGTATCTCCAATAGGTACTGAGACTCCCATGCTTAGGATCCTTATCTTGGACACAGTGTATATCGTTGATAATAATAAATCCAGCAAATTAGAGAACTTTGGTTAATAGCTAGTCTTAGTCTTTATTTTACCATATACGCTTTTTTGTTACCTATTTTACCTTTAGAGTACAAGCTAGACGCTCGCCTGCAGTTATTGGCTCACAAACTGTGTGGGACTTGCATAATAGTTGACTCAACTTTCTGTAACAATTTGTCAAATTGCTCCTTTGACATTCTTAAATAATAATTGAAGTGTTGTCTAAACTCCTTTAATAAAGTATAATATTGGCTATGAACTTTTCTTTCTAAAAAAGTTTCAAACACAAAACCTGTTGCCTCCTTTTTTTGTCTTTTTGGTCGTATTGAAAGTAGGATAAATATCTCTTTTTTTCGCCCAAATATCAGATTGAAGTAAATAATTAAAATAAGTGTAGTTAATGTCGTCCATAACACTTTTTTAATTTAAATGGATCTTTAACCTCTTGTCTTACTCTTCAAGCAACAACTTATCAAGCTCATCAACTAGTTCAACGTTATAGTTCCTGGCTATTAATTTGAAAAATTCGCACAATCTAGTGAAAAACGCAAAAAGTTAACTTCATCTCAACTTCTTTGCGGATCCGCGTCGAAAATAGCGGGAAAAGCATTTTTAAATTTGCACTATACCAATCACAACGGTGAATTATCATCCGCGAGCGGAAAACCGCTGTTATGGGCAGCCACCTGAAATCGTTCGCAAAAGTCCTCAATAGCAATACGAAGTTTTAATCTCATGCATTCCTTCATAGGTTGTCCGAAGAAGTACCGACTTCTTCACTTTGTTTATTCTTTCATCCCTGGAAAATGTGGTACTATGGGACCTTCGATCCTCAGGAAATTTATACGGTATAGGATATAAAATCACCCTGTATATGCAGTTGTGTTCCGTCAGAGTTGGGTAGTATTCAGCATACTCGGTATTCTGAATACTATTCAGAATACATTTGTGTGGTATTCTGAATACTATTCGAATAGATTTATGTGTTTGGTATTCGGTATTCACGGGAATACTTCTTTGGTCAGTAATCGGTATTCTTTATTCTGAATATCGTTTTTGAATATTCTGGTATTCGAATACTGGTATTCGAATACAGATATTCGAGAATACTGGTATTCGAATACCGGTATTCGAATACTGATACTCAAATATCTATATTCTGGTATTCAAATCCTGAATTTAAATACTGTTTGCTTATTTTATGAATATTACGTTACTTTTTAGTGCATCTTCAGCGGGTTAAAACATGTTCGCGGTGGTTTTGCCGACGTCGGGGTAAAATTTAATATAAGTCATATATATATATCATCATTTGCAAACTAACAGTTTAGAAAGTTAGTTTTACAAATTAAAAAATGTAATTGAATATGTTTTTAAATATTGATCTGTTGTTTCTATGGTCCTAATAGGTAAGTAGTTTTGAACAGATATACATTTATTTTTGCAAACAAAAATATATCTAAATTAAGTATTTTAACTCTTTGGGGTTTTGCTATTAAACAAACAAGTAACTTGGTACAACATATAAAAGTGACATTGCAAACTATGTTTTCTATGTATTAGGTTAGACTAATATATATTTATCTCCATTTTACGTAAAAGGGACAGTGTATAATAAATTTTATTATGTCAGTTTAAATCATGACTTCTGGTAAATCGTACATAGTATGTACATGTCTCCCTATTTCAAAAGTAAAGTCAATAGTTTAAAAAAAAAAGAAAACTTATTTTTGGAAAATTTGGAAGATGTAGCTTAAAATGATTAGTTTTTAAGCAAGAACAAGGTACGTCACTGCATTTTTGTTATGGAAAAACGTAGAAAAATAAGAATGAGTTACTTATTCAAGAGAAAGGAGTTTTTTTTGCTCTTCAGTATTCGTGAATACCCAATCGTGGTATTCATGAATACCGAGTATTCGAATACTTTTTTTTGTAGGTATTCGAAAAATATTCGGTATTCGAATACTTTTTTTTACGGTATTCGTATTCAAATACCAAATTTCAGTATTCAACCCAACTCTGTGTTCCGTCACCTTTTTTTCCTTTCTATCAATACCATCTGGTATAGCAGATTAAAATTTATTGTCAGCATTTGTATAAGAGGCTCATAAAATATATTAAACATGTTTTAAAACCTGTTAAAGGTAATACTTAAGATGGGATTACATTCGGAGTTCATTCACCGAGAATAGGAAACATCAGGTATATAGATATGGGCATAGAAGCAATAATAACAAAACTAATAATAGAAAGTAGGGTAACACCATGCGATTACCGTAAAAGCAAAAGTAAGAAAAATAATTGTGAAGGTTAAAAGCGGTCATTTTTGTGGTCAGTAATTTTTAATTATGCGTTGATTGTAACACTGCTCTTGGAATTGCCTCATATTTGGAAGCGCTTTCATTTCTATAATATAGTTTTTAACAACCTATGTGTTCACCCACCGAAAATCTTCTACAGAGGTCAATTTAAGTGATATTCTTTCGAGACATGATAAGTGAACAAACTGGAAGTAAAACTGATATTATTCTTTTGAAACTTATGTGGCAAGGAGCTAAGGGAATTAAAACTGATCATGTCTCGAAAGATTAGTGGTATTCTTTCGAGATATGATCAAGTTTTACTTCCCTCAGTTCCTTGACCTGCAAGTAATTCAAATCATTTGATTACGTGACAGATGCCATTTAAAATATTAATGAACATTGGGAACGAAGTAAGCCACATAAGTTTCAAAACAGTAATATCAGTTTTACTTCCTTAAAGCTGGCTGTCCATAAGAAGCGGTTTTCCGCTCGCGGATGATAATTCAGCGTCGTGATTGGTTAGTGCAAATTAAAAATGCTTTTCCCTCCAATCACAACGCTGAATTATCATCGGCGAGCGGAAAATCTGCTTCATGGACAGTAGGCTTTAAGCCTACTGTCCATAAACAGGCTTTAAGCCTGTTCGGCTGGTCGATTTTGGAAAACAGCGTTGTTGAGAAAGAATTAAAGAGCGTTGAAAAATTTTAATTTAAAAAAAAATAAAAAAAAAAAAATTGACAAATTTTTAACTCTCAATTAAAAAAGTTTTGATATTACTTACTTATTGTTTGTAAAGCAAACATAACCAAGAATCCAGCCAAAATGGCCAGCAGCTGCCAGGATTCCACTATGGCGATTATCGCGTTCTCTAGATAAAACTTCAAAGAACACTACGTATAGGAGGGGTTCCAGCTGCCATACCCTGAAGAACCACACATGTTATGTCTTCTTGGTCACTTCCTAGATCGCTTAGAATGATTCCAATACCGATGCCTAAAATTAAACATTTTGATTTTTTTTTGTGAAATTCGCTTCCTCTTGTTCGAGTATTTAAGTATTAATACGTAGTGTAACTACGACATAAAACTTAGTTCTCTACGCCATTTGTCTATAGAATTTTGTTTTATTTTTGAAAATAAAAGTTCTGGTTGGTTCTGAGGGTCTTTCCAGTGACGAAAATTTTTGTGCGTCACGCTCCAGGGCTTAAAGCTCTTGAACTTCTCTAAAAAGTTAGTCACTGGAACGCATCCTTTGACAAGGAAAGAGAGAGATACTTTTAAGAAATTTTAAAATTTCGTTGTTTTTAACCTTTCTTGGCTTTATAATAATAATCTCTTTTAATATCTAATTCCATTTTAAATAAATAATTTTAAAAAATCCATCCTTAATCATAAAAAAACACGTTTGAAGCACAAAAACCAAAAGAGGGGTTGGTGCATGAGGGGCAAGGAAAGAAAAACGGAGTAGTTCAGGTGCATAACACTTTCCGTCACTGGAACGCCATAAGAGTAGAACGAAATGCTCCTGAGCTACTCGGGAGCGCTCTATTTGCGTCACTGGAAAACCCCTCTGGTTAGTATCATTTTTTAGAAACTTGCGGCAACTCCGATTTTGACAAAATTAGGTATATGGGTTTTTTGGGGCGTTGATCACGAATCTGAATTTTTTTGGCAGAAACGTTTCGTTCTCGAGATATTCATCATCAAAGTTCAAATTTGAACTAAGCTTATTCCCTCTTCTTTTTGCACACAAATCTTAATTCAAAGACAAAGTGTCACACAATATTTAATTTTCACCTTTTAAAACCCCGTTTTTCTACATTTTTACATTATTTTTGCAATAAATTGCATAGCTTTACTTTGATAATGCCGCAACCATACATACACATATGGCTTTATCGCACACTGGGATTAAAAGGATTTAAAGTAAAGCTATGCAATTTAATGCAAAAATAATGTAAAATACGAAAAAAAAGTTTTAAAAGGTGAAAATCAAATATTGCGTGCCACTTTAGCTTTAAATTAGCTAAGAATTATGTGCAAAAAGAAGGAGGAATATAGTGAAAATAGGATTAGTTTAAATTTCAACTTTGATGATTGATATCTCGAACATGAAACGTTTCCGCAAAAAATCTTTCAGATTCGTGATCAGCGCCCAAAAACCCCTGTATAAAAATTTCGTCAAAATCGGAGTTGCTGCAGATTTCTAGAAGATTACCAAACGTCCTGTTAAAATAGATATTGGATTTATTAAAATATTAATATTTTTGTAGTAGTAACAAAAATCCAAACTCAAGAAAAAAATTGAAAAAATAGTTAAATGTTCAAAGCCAGATTATATGGAAAATAGTGCTTGTTTTGTAGGGAATTTAATTTTCTTTAAGAATGTATGTTGGTAAAATTTTAAAATTAACAATTTGCAAGTTTTGCATAAAAAGATTGCTGCCAAAAAAAGTTTGTCGCTATGATAGACTTTATAATATTAATAATAAGGGGTATATCTTTCACATTTTTTTTTAACATCATGTTTAATATTTTTAAAATACCGTTAAAAATTGCCCAGTCTACTGTTGATACAGTAACATTATGTAAAGCAATATGCACTTACCTAATGGTGTAACCACAGCAAAAGTTCCAATATACACTATCACTAACATAGTCTTAGTTTTCGACGTCACCAACTCAATACCGACACAAAACGCTATCACCAACTTATGAGTGGCTATCGCCATAAACAAATACCACACTTTTTGCACACTGCCCTCAAGTCCCACCGCTAAACCCTCGAACACAGCATGAAAACTCAACGCTAGCACCGCTAGAAACCCACTAAAAGAGTTCTTGATGGATTCATCCAGAGTATGATGACTGTGTCCTCCGTGTTTTTCAAAGTTGATGGTGCTTTGCGAATTGAGGAGTTCTTTGTTTGAGTTGGAAATGTAACTGATGTTTCCGTCGTCGAATTTTGTAAGGGTGACTCTGGGGATGGTCATGTTGTCGGTTTTTCGGGAGCTGCAACGGACTGAGAGGGATCTGGAACAGAATTATTTGATAAAATTGATTCAAGATCCTTGTTTTAACTTTCAGAATAAGTATTTTGTACACATTGCAATCATTACTAAAAGTTAAGTTAAATAGAATAATCATACTTTTAAAAAAACCAACAAACACGCTTTTTAAGCACATGGAACTAAAAAGTTGAAATTAATTTTTAAAATAATGTTAAAACAATAATGAACGAAAAATACTAGTATTATTGTAAAAATTGTCGGGTGCTCGATATACAAAAAATATTGCAAAGCGTGTTAAAAATCCAAAATCATGCTTATAGTGACACCTAGTGTCAAACATTAAGAACAGTCATGAGATATTTAAGTTCGGTTACAGGATTCTGTATCTAGACATGTTTAAAAAAAGTTTTCTACTTTTGTTTTTACTGACGGTACTATAAACAGTAAATTATAAATGGCATTAGTTAGGAGAATTACAAACAAGATATAGATCAAACGCTCTAAGAAGAACACCGCAATTGGCCCCGTTGCTAAGGGTAGATGGAGCTTGGTAGCCATTAAGGTTATGACGTCGCGGTGTTCTTCTTACAGCATTTAAACTTTAATAAAAGCGTGTTAAAAATGAGAGTTATGATTTTTAGCACCAAAAATACGATATTTATAGTGATTACTTACCGATGCAATGCTTCACTGTGCACCTTCCTGTCCAGAAACAAATGAACTAGTTCCTCAATTAAGTATACAAAGAAGAATCCTAGACAAAATACTATCTCCGATAGAGGAATTCCTTTTAGCCCAAGATCGGGAATTTTGTTTTGATTTTCCAGGCTGGTAAAGAATTCTCTGACTTCTGGTTGAAGGTGAATGAAGGTAGTGAAGAGAAGAACTCCGCCTCCAAAACAAAGAAGAAGAGACAAAAGGAGGTTCTTGTCGCCATCTATAGATTTAAGGAAGTAAGTTTTGCTAGTTTGAGAGGTAGAAGTCCAAGAAGGAAAGAGGATAATCCCAGGACCACCATAGCTATTACTTTGGCTACAATAAGGTTATCGTTTTCAGCCATGGTGGTGGCGTTTTTCAAGATTGGGTCCATAATTTAGTCTCTATTAACTTCTTAAAGTCTGATATGGTAATTCAGTCAAAGGTTAAGTTTTTAGCTCATTGCTAATGATTTTTGGTTATTTTTTTGGTACTGATCTGAAACAAAGAAAATAATTATTATATAAATGTCGTTTTAGGGGACAAAGTTCTTAAGGGCATAATGTCCGGAGTTGCTTGCTTTTTGAGGTACGAGGTTTTAAAATTTTAAAAATAACTCGATATTTTATAAATATTTTAAATGGCCTTAAACTGATTTGGTTGATATTCGGTAGAGTTTTTAAAGTAAAAGGCACCAATTTAGCTCTAACTAGAATAAAATTATTGAGTCCAGTGGTGTCTCAGTGCACATCTGGGTTGCGGGTAATCAATAAAGTGTCGCATTAAAAGAAAACGGGTCTACGTCTTCTTAAAAGTTTTTAATATTTACTATTCTTCATTGGAAGAACTCAATTATTCTAATTCTTTAAAAAATTATAATAATAATAACCTTTATTTCCACAAATCATTGTTACAACGACAAAGAAACGTCACTACAGAATAAATAAAAAAATAGTTTAAATTTGCATTCATTTAAAATCATTTCATTTGTTAAAAACAATTAAAATAAAACAAAAATACAGGTGGTGATAAAATCATTAACAGACATCACAATTAAAATATCTAGTAATAGTTGAACAGATTATGATCAATAATTAAGAAATTTAGTTAAATAGTTAAAAACAGTTAAAATGATATAAAAATACAGATGGTGATAAAATCATTAATAGACATCACAATTAAAATATGTAGTAACAGTTTAACAGTCCATGATCAATAATCAAAATTAAAAGAGTAAAAACACTTATCCTGCAAGAACTGTATCACAGCCCTTCGAAATTTATCCTTGTTCTCTATTTCACACAAGGTAGGTGGCAAGGATTTATAAGCCTTGACAGCACGGTAATAAGGTCGTCTCTCAAAGAACGATGAATTATGAGAAGGAATACTAAGATCACTCCTGCCTCTGGTGACAATTGTCATTGAGATGGAATAAAAATCGGAGTTTACAGTGAAACAATGGGGATTTTTCTTCACAAACATTACTAAGGCCAAGAAATATAGACTAGGGACAGTTAAAAAGCCTAGGCTATTAAAATAGGAGTTTACAAGAAGCTCGAGGATGCACTTTAAGTATGCATCTGATAATACGCTTTTGGGTTCTAAAGATATTAATTGCATGAGTAGAAGAACCCCAAAACAGAATCCCATAACTTATAAGAGACTGAACACAAGCAAAATAGAAACTGCGTATACTGTCTACAAAAAGTGCATCTCTCAATCTTCGCAACAATGCACGTGTACTGTTCAGTTTAGACTGCAGTGAGTGAATATGATCTTTCCAACTTAGGTTTGAGTCTATCATAATTCCTAGAAATTTTATGTTGTTGACTACTGGGATGGATTTACCATTTATCTTAGCGTAAAGAGAGTGGCTTCGTGCTAAGGATTTTTCAAATGTAATAAGTCCAGTCTTATCAGCGTTTAATTTTAGGTAGTTGTTTTGGCACCAAGCTAGCATTTGCTCTGCTGCACCCGAACACTCCCCAGAGAGGGTCCCCAAACACCCACTCGCCAATATAACCGATGTATCATCAGCATACCGACACACATGACCCGAGGTAAACTCCTCCGAGAGGCTATTCGCATAAAGCAGAAAAAAATTGGACCCAGTATTGAGCCCTGAGGAACACCCTGCTTCAACTCAGTAGACCCTGAGAACCACTGCTTCCCATAACTTGAGACACATACAGACTGCTTTCTTTCTGTTAAGTATGATTTCAGCAATAAAGCACAAGCACCCCTCAGTTCATAACCCTCCAGTTTATCTATCAATAACTGATGGTTAATAGTGTCAAATGCTTTTGAGAGATCAAAATATAGACCAGGCCAAAAAAGCCAGATTTGTTTAAAAAACACCCAGAATAATCAATAGAAAATATATTTAACTAATCGTATGTTTCAGCTCAGTTATTAATAGCTTTTATTAAAAAAAGGAGGATAATTAATATCTTGATAAAAATGTGTTGTATCTCTCCATTGCGATAATTTTAGAAATAATTTGAAATAATCACTTAAATTCTTAGGTGAACAACCTTAAAATTTAAAATATTTATTTTCGTAATAGCAGTAATAATACTAGTTCACCTTACTTGGAAGTAGTTATTTCTCAATAAAAATTACCTTATTTAATAAAATTCTTTGTTTATTTTGTGTTTGTCTTGTTCTACTACGTTCTTAAATACGTTTCTTCATTTTCTATTGTGCCTTCTTAATTCTTTTATTATTCATTATAGACAGAAAAAAGTAAATCTATCCACTTTTTTTTAAATCTGCAATATTTTCTATTAACCTTTTTTTTAGTTCGAAAAGTTACTCACGAAAATGACATAATCTAAGGTGTATGGTGTAAAAATAGAAGGCAGAGTCCTGAACCACCTTGTTTTCCCCCTACCATTAATGATCCTTCACTTACAGAAAGGCTTCCCTCTCTTGCCCATCGTTGGGCTGTGGGGGATTTATCGCTTTTTTATAGGTACTTTCATGGCTTCTGCTCTGAAGAATTGTCCAGTATAGTTCCTCCACTCACGGTTCCCAACAGAGGAACTCGTGGTTCCGCGCGTATGTATCACTATACGGTCCAACTGGACAGGCCCCGAACTTCTCACTTTGTTCGTGCTTTTATCCCTAGAGTTTCTAAATTGTGGAACCTGCTGCCCGCGGAAGTTTTCCTTCCCCCAAATCTTCAAGTATTTAAGTCCCGTGTCAACAAACTCCCTCTTACCTCGCTTAAGACACCCACGGTACGTTAGTATTTAGGCTTCGTGGTTTGTCCAAACATAAAAACAAAAACATATTATAGTGGTATGAAATTATACACTGTTTATGATTATATCTTTGGTACAAGTAAATCCATTATTATGTCCATACAATTTACCACCGGCGCAACTACGGGGGGCCTGGAAGGGGCCGGGCCCCCTAGCTGTTGCCAGGTTCCCCCAAGAAAAAATGTACCCATTAAGGTATATGTGTGCATATATCGTTTAAGGGGCGTCGGGCCCCTCCCAGAGTGTTGCCAGGCCCCCATACGCCCCTCCAGGTTCAATGGCTAGTTACACCTATGCAATTTACCCATTTGTTCTTCTGGTATGGTTAAAATTGTAATATTCTGAGTTTGTCCATTTAAAGGAATTATTATTAATTCTTTATGTACGCCACTTCTATCACTGTGTCCACGGATGGACTTAGTTATACCTGCATTTTTTGATTTTTTCTTTTATTTTTTACTTTGAGAAACCTGTTTTTTATAAATATTTTTGCTTTATTTTAACTAAACAATGTTTGCCTATAAAACGTAAAATAAATTAATTATGAAGTAAAAGACCATTTTTTAATATACACACTTATTTTCCCAAGTAACCATAAACGGTCAAAAAAGGTGGTCTTTTTTATCCTTAGTTTATGTTTTTTAATTAACTAGTTTTAATTTTTTTTTATTTATTTTATTTTTTAAAGTAATATTTTTGCGATTTTAAACCCACGTATATCATAGTATAATTTTTATTTTAGATTTTACCATTAGAGATAAAAAAAAACAATTTCATAAAGAACAACTTTTTTTTGAATGTGTCGCTCGAAACTGATCAATTAAAACACGTCCCACGATTATTCACAAACCGCATTTCGTAAGTATATGAACCAACCTTTACGCGAGGCAGTCGGCGTTCGATAGGCCAAATTTGCACCATCGAAAACGTAATCTGTTCGCGTAGCGTATGGCTTTCTGTGGATATATTCCAAATTTCATCAACTTATTAAACCTCCAACTGAGGCTCTAAACTTTGAAACTAGAGACGACTTTGCATTAAGTTTATTTGTTTAAGAAGTCAAAATCTACAACATAATAAATTTTAAATTAAAATTAACCAAACGACACTTTCCATAGAAGTCGAGAAGGAAGAGAGAACGTAGTATTTGAAAACATGTAAATTTTAACAGAATATATGGCAGTAATAGGTATTTATATTATTTATAACTATCCGGATTTAACCTTGGTAATAATTAGAATTTTAGACATTTTAATTGCCTTGATATTTTGGACAAAAACTAATAGCCCAATTAACTTAAATTTTTACCTCGGAATAAGCTGAATATCTGTACATACCTTTATTTAGGTACAAAAAATACTTTCCTAAAAAATCCCTATAACATGGTGTAAGGAACTCAAAATATGGTCAAATGTCAAAAAAATCCGTTTTTGCGAATATCACGTTTCCTTTACTTTTAATTGCATTTTAATTTATTATAAAAGTTGTAGAACACAAAATGTTTTACAAATTGTATTCTAAGCATTTTTCGTCATACCAATGGATCCGATAATAGAGGGCGCAGTGTGTAAAGCACTTTAGTGTATATACATGCCTTAGCACGGAATCAATCGTGATATTTAGCAAATACTTAAGTAATGGATGGTATTTATTTGGGTACACGCCAAAATAAAATTAAAAATACTAAAAAACCAAAAAAAAATCTAAACAAGTAAAAAAATAATTAAAAATCGACGTTTCGGTGGCAAATCTACCACCGTTGTCAAGATAAATGGAATAAAAATTAAAATTTACTATTATTTAGGTTTTAAAATTTAAAATTTTTATGTTTTTTATGATATTCTGAAATCTTTGACATTAAATGTCAAAATATGTTTGTTTGGTTATGTGTCATAGTGACATAGAATACTGGTTGCTGATGTATTGATTGTTTATTTTACAAAAAGGTGAATAGTTACTTAATTTTTAGTCTTCCTGAAGATACTTCAGTATCAAGCAAAGGCAACCAAGTGTTATTTAAATTAACTGAAATTGATGCCACACATTTATCTTTATTTAATAATATATACGCACTTTCTTTGATTTTGCGTTTTTTAGAACAAGTTTCCTTTACTAAAATGCTCGACGCATCCCAGTTTATTCTATGATTGTTATCAAATGCGTGTTGGCAGATTGTTGATTTATGAAATTCTGTGTTTTTAATGTATGATCTGTGTTCTTTTATGCGTTTAGCTAATGGTCTACATGTTTCACCTATATAAAACTTATTGCATTCGCAAGGTATTTTATAAATGACATTTTTTGTATTTTCATTTAAGTTGTATGGTTTTGTTTTTGTTAATTGAGATCTGATAGTGTTTTGTGTTTTAAAGATTGTGCGAATATTAAACTAAAAAACATAAAAAAAATTAAATTTAAAAACCTAAATAATAGTAAATTTTTATTTTTATTCCATTTATCTTGACAACGGTGATAGATTTGCCACCGAAACGTCGATTTTTAATTATCTTTTACTTGTTTAAATTTTTTTTTTTTTTGGTTTTTTAGTACTTTTAATTTTATTTTGGCGTGTACCCAAATAAATACCATCCATTAAATGAATCCGCCAAACTACAGAACATATCTTTAAATACTTAAGTAAACACATAACATATTAGACTAAAAGTCACGATTGATTGCGTGCTAAGGTATATACCTACAGTAAAGTGCTTTACACTCTGCGCCCTCTATTGTCGGATCCGTTGGTGACAAAAAAATGCTTGGAATCAAATTTGTAAAGAATTTTGTGTTTTACCACTTTTATAATAAATATAAATGCAATGAAGAGTAAAAAAACGAGATATTCGCAAAAAATCTGATTTTTTGACATTTGACCTGTCATATTTTGATGTAAGCGAAATAACGACCATAACCCCAATTCAGTCTTAACATTCTAAATTTAATATTTTCAAGTTCCGTTACAATTGTATAAATAAATTATAAATAAAATATATATTTTTTTAATTCCGCAGCTCTTAAATTACTTCTTACGTGTAATGTGCAAAAAATATAAAAATGTTTGATTATATTCGTTGATGATTACCAATTCTCAAAAAGACACCTGTAATAAATTTGTGTCTAAAAATAAAGATCATTAGCATATACATGTATTCACAATTAAAAACTTAAACGAAAAAATAAAATTTTATAATATTACAGCTGTCGTCAATAAAAAAATAGTTTTTGGTAGATCACAAATTGAATAACCAGTTTTATGTCAAAATATAAATAAAAACCTGTTAAAAAGGTTGTTTGAATTTTAAATTTTCGCCAAGCAGTCTGATGTGATGGTCTTCAGTATGTTTTCTTAGAATTGCATAGTTAATTTTTTTGTGGGGTTTTAAAATTATATTTTTAACTCAATAAACAGAACAGGGTTGAAGCTTTTTTCGATATCTACAATACAGGGTGATTCAAAAATCGATCACGAAACTTAAAGGGGTAATTCTGCTTAACAAAATAAGGGTAGAGCTTCATAGAAATTTTTTTCAAAATAATTTTTAAAAAAGTTTTTTTATATATTTAACACACCGTAGTTTAAAAACTAAGACGTTTAGGACATATGTTTATATGAAGTTTTTTTCTTATTTTCTGTTGTAGAATCGCCCCGTAAAGTTTGTCGGTTGAGTTACTGGACACCCTGTATGTATGTAGGTAATTTGATTGAAATTGATGACAACTTTGATGTTTATTGGTGCTTAAACGGTGAGGTTTATCGACTTTAATAAAGTGTACCTTATTTTTTA
This sequence comes from Listronotus bonariensis, assembly GCA_014170235.1. Taxonomy (NCBI): domain Eukaryota; kingdom Metazoa; phylum Arthropoda; class Insecta; order Coleoptera; family Curculionidae; genus Listronotus; species Listronotus bonariensis. The sequence continues at coordinate 48,687 of JACEGR010003216.1, read as the reverse complement.
AAGTTTTTGATTGTCCATAAAATGGCGCCCCCAGCTTTGGAATATCTGTTAAAATAAAAAAGTTATGATGTAAATAAATTTTAAGTTTTAGGTAAAGTGCCCTCTGGCGGTATTTAAAAAATAGTACTTTTGTCTTAAAATTTTAGAATCTGCAAAGCTCGATTTGTGTGCCAAATATCAACTGGATTGGTGAAAAAATAAATGCAATATGGCGAAAAAACCAAAATAAAAATTGATCTTTGACGGCTTGTAACTCGAAAACGAATGACATTTTGAAAAAAATTATATGAAGCTTTTCCCCTAATTTTGTCAAGTAGAATCACCCCTTAAGTTTTGTGATCGATTTTTGAATTATCCTGTATATATAAAAAAAAATCACTAGCACCCGTAAAATGTCTCCAATCCCGAATAGACAGTGCCTCACGCTATATCATTATTTGGTGTATTCCTTTTATGCTCTAGAACTGCCCGAAACCGTTCTTAAGCTACCAAGAGTGTCAAGACCGTCAAAAATACAAAAGACTGACATTAAAAGGAACACTTTTGGTGTCGTTCTGGGCGGTTCTAGACCCTAAAGGTATACAGCAATTGTAATCTTTCTAAATTCTAAGGATTTTTAAGCGACACTACGTTTATGATGCATGGGACACTGAAATAAGATTGAAAAAATGGAAAGAAGCATTTTTCTATGCGTCTATGCACCACACTGCTCCAAGTCAGAGATTCAGCATAATAATTTCACATTTTTCGCGAAATTTATGTGAAAAATTATATGTCACAACTAAACGCTTAAAATTTTTATCATTTGCTCATATTTGGTGGAGGTATTTAATCGGGTACGAGGTATCCTCCGGTATATTTTTTCTGACGCGCTGTAGTAACTTTAGAAATCCCCTCTTGGGCTCCTCTACCATAAGAAAGATTTGAATAACTTAAAAAAATTGGAACAAACTTTATTAACAGGAGACTCACAGTTTTTTTGGGGAAAGGAAATTATAAAAGGTGTCTGCAAAAAAACTAACAAAAAAACATTTATTTAAGAACATTATTAACAAATGATAATATTATTAAAAACAGTTTTTATTTGTATTATAAAGATTAATAAGGGGATCAGAACCACCGTTTTAAATAATTTTACCATATTTTAATGATGTTCTCGAATAAAAGGATTTTTTATACCTAATCTACATACAAAATGCTGGTATATCTGTATTTAAAATGCGATTTTATGAAAACACGGTATATGATATCGATTCAAATAAAGTATATCTTTTTTGTAGAAAAGAAGAAAAAGTAATTAAAAACTCAAAGCAACTTGGCAAATTTGTCACCTCTGTCAAAAATACATACATGAAATGAAAAAATCGTCTCACCCTGTATAATACCGACTTAAGGTTTGTTCCTACATCAGTCAGGAACAGTTTGCAAACTGTCAGGCTCATGCGTACGAGATAAAATTCTTTGAATTTTATGTCGTGCGCATGCTCTGACAGTTTGCAAACAGTTTCTAACTGCTGTAGGAACAAGCCTTTACTCAACAGCTGTTTCCCTATGGAAAGGAGTATTACTATGGGGTTATTTAGTTGCCCTAATATCATTAGTACTGCTGCAACAGTTCAAAAGTTATAACTGAAATAGGTTTTTTATTCTTATTTTGAAGGCCAATAACTCCCTAACAAGGCTCGATAGAACTTTTTTTATATGAACTACCTACTAACATTATTTTGACTCACTCTATCTCCCCTATCATTTATGACCATTCTAGACACCATGTATAGTTTTGATAGTCCAAAGATCAGGAGAAGTATCAGGCAAAGTGAGAGGTACGGGGATATTTCAGATAGACAGTAAAGGGATATGCGAGTTATTTAGCATGGTTTTATTGGAAGCAGCTAGAAAAAGAAATATATTACCTATAATCTATTTTTTTGCAAGAGAGAGTAATAAAAATGTCTCGGGACGGTTAGAAGGTTGTAAACTATAGGCGCACCAGTCTCTGTGCAAAGAACAGGTAGAAATACACCGAATTGCGTTAAATAAGGATTATAAATTTTATATATATTTTAGTATCATTCCGTATGTGCAACTGAGTGGTTATAAATTGTTAAAGTATTGTTCAAGGTATTACAGTATTGTAAAAATGGCTTCTCCGCAGAAACGCGCATGTCTCGGCCATTTAACTGAAAAGTAGATTGTTAAAAACGTATTCGATTATACAGGGTGCGGCAGAATGGACTCCCACATTTGGGTAGCAAATAAAAAGTCTACTATAAAATATGAAGCTAAACTTTTATTATTTTCAAAGAGAGCACACTTTAAGGTTTTTTTTAACTATGTTTTTAAAATTATATCGTGTAAGTGACGGCCGTTAGCAGCGACACATATGCGAAGGCGTTCCTAGAAGTTCCGCATCACTTTTATCACCATGTCTTGAGGAATAGCAGCAGTTTCATCTCGGATCGCTGTCTTGATTTAGGAAAGTCAAGAACTAGTTGCCCTTAAGTTAGCAACCCATTTAAAAATTGTTTTCGGGTCTGGAACAGAGGCATTCGGAGGCAGGAAGCGCGTACAAAATACTCTTTTCGACGCGGTGACACATTCGTCATTTTTGAATAATAGCTCAATAACAAATCCACGTTGGTCACCAGACCAAGACATAGCGCCTAGTAACAAACCTTATCAATCGCCCAAGCGAATGTGACCATCCCCACCAATGTCCAACTCCCATTACCGATGTTCTAGCCTGATGAAATGTGGGAGTCCATTCTGCCGCAGCCTGTATTAGAAATGATCAAAACTCTAATTTAAGTGTGGACGATTGTGTTTAAAAATGTGCGTTGATGACTGGGGTGGAAAAAGCGACAATTTACAGAATTTTTAAACAAGAAAAAGAGGGAGGTATAATTCCACCAAAAAAGCGATGGGCACAAGTGAAAGGTGAAGTAGCCCGAAATAATACTACGTTTAAACTAGTAGATATGAAAACAACTATTTCAAATTGCCATATCTAATGCTTCTCCAGAAAACTGGAAAAAATGTGTCGAACATGTATTAGAAGTAGAAAATAAAATGTGGTCTTTGGCTATAATAGTAGATACAACTGTTGAACCTCTAATTATTATACAAGTAGACTCATATATGACTCAAGTAGTGATAGTATGTCAGATATGGAAGAATGTGAATAACTAGATGTAGATTATGTAGCATATTTAATTAGGTATAGATTATATTTAAAATAATTATTTTTTGACTATGCATTTTTAATGTGTATTATTAAATTGGTTATTATTAACTATAATTATACCAACTGTACAATATTGATATACTATAAATTTTAAAATAATTTTTTTACACATATAAAAGAAGCAAGATTTTCATTTTACCTAAACTGTTTAAAAAGGGTAAGTTCCCAAAAATAAACTCAAGCGCACCGCCACTGTCAAGGTTTTTATCACATTATTCCCACGTAAATACAGGTAAACATCTGTTATTCCTTTGTATTTAACCCAAGAGGTTGACGAATATTAGAACGGAGTCTGCCGGCCTAAAATTATAATGCCTTATCAGTACATTACAGGTAGAATTAAAGAAAAATATTTATACTCGGACTAACACAGAAAGCGAATTGCCATAAAATTAAATGATTTATTACTCTCTCTTGCAAAAAAATAGAGTATAACTTTTAGGTGTTTAACTACGTTTTAAAATTCTCTAATTGAAGGTCAGGGACCCCAGATAAAACTTAACTGTTTCTTAAAGACATTAATAATTCTTTTATTCTTAAACGTGTTTTTTCCATTTGTATTAATTAAATGGAATAAATCATGTTTAATTCATCTCATAAATTAAGTCTTAACGGAAATACATCTTTAACCACGTAACTCAGATGTCTCATTTGTTACTTCTGAATACTAAACAAGACGTTTTGAATATATTTTATAGTGTCTGGGCCAGTAATAAAATTGACTTCATGATAAGAACCCTTTTCAAAACCTTTTGACGAGTCTACCACGAATATTCATACCAATATATATATGGAAGTGGCGCTTTAACCCCGCCTGTCAATGTCGGGTGTCTCACTGGGCGAACGCGTAACTTTTTTGTCGGACAAGTTTACCACAATGTTTTACAACCTTTCTTAAAAATTACCCAGCAAACACTATTTGCCGGCAATGTACATTTTTTATATTGGCATTGATGGTAAAGCATTGGCAATTGGTGGCAATATTATACCAACATCTTATACGCATTAAAAAGTAACCCTAAATAAACACTTTATTGCCAATAAATTTTACATGCAGGCGAATTGCCGGCAAGCATACAAAAATGGCGGCATACCAATCCTGATTAAATAAAGCACGCGTTTTTGTTGCAGGCAAATAAATATTGGATTTTTGAAGGCAAACCTTCAACGCATATTCATACTTTTTAAACCATATTATTAACATTGGTATTTAACTAACATTAAAGCAATTTTTTTGATCTGTTTTATTTATAATGGCAGCTAAACAACATTATTTTATGTTTTTTACATAATTTAAAGGAAATGGCCTTTTCATAACATTTTATTGTTAAAAATTATGCAAATAAAAATTAGGTCAAACAAAATGTTTATTATGTATTTTGGAGCGAATGGCTAAGTCGAAAAGGCAAGATATTCAAGTAGACTGTTAGGAGCTGTAAACATTTTGTTTAAAACTTTATTAAAAGTTTTAAAGACGTGTTAATACAAAATATTATTATATATTTAATAGTTTTTTTGACATACCGATAGATGGCGTAATGGACAATAAACTACTACGTTTCTGCAATATCTTCGCTTTTTATCGTATAAACCGTACCCATTTAACAAAAATAATTCGAGAGCGGTCTGCGGTAGGTGATCTCACTTAGCTTTGAAAGAAATATCTTCGGCTAGTGTGAAAATCTGCATCTCTAAGTTGGACAGTGTTCCGAGAGATGGTACTTTGCATTGCAAGGAAATTGCATGCAGTAAGGAGTTTTTCCCTATTTTAATTTTCAAATAAAATATCGCATCATTTCAGCTTTTAAAAAAAGTATATGCGACAATTTTCGTCAATAAGACGTCAGCTTGCTGCTTGGGAGTATCTGCATTTGCCCACTTTCGTGTCTTTTTGTTATCTTTTTGCCAATAACTTATTAATGATGGATGCCATCATCTTAAACGCATTATTTTGCCAATAACTTATTAATGACGGATGCCATCACTTTATCTGCAACACGTGGCCTAATAACGGCCAATTGCCCACTTTCGCGTCTTTTTAATACCTTTTTGCCAATGCCTTGCCATGAAAGAGTGTTGGCAATGCCAGTAAATTAAAGGTACAACGCCGGCAAAAAATGTTATATGGGTAAGTCGAAAATTTATTTTTCCTATTTGATTTACACTAGCTACCAAATCACTAAGTAAGTATACTACAGTTAACTACATTTTATTTTTACATATTTAAGTAATAGTTCAAAAAACGTAAAAAGTAATTTAATAATCAAAATTTTACCTTTTTGCTTACAAAAATAACCGCTTAAGAAACTCTTACTCATCAACGAAAATCACCACTAACAATACCGTCATAACCTTCTCATTTTTATTCCAAAGAAATTTTAACTGTAATTACCCAAACCGGTTGCAAATTCATCATCGGCCTTTGCGTCCATCTTTCTTTCTTAAGAAATCATTTTTTGCTATGCAATCATTAGCGCATTCTGTCAGTCAGGCTGCTTTTAATTTGGGACAGTCGTGTTATGATATTACATTGACTCTCTGCTGGTCTACAAAATTAATAAAAATTGAGGTACATTTGGGAGATACCATGGTAAAAAAATCGGTTAGCTGCAAAGTCGGTTTACTGACGATAGTTGAACGTGACAACGTCGAATGAATCATTACCTTTATCGCCTCAATTCTCGTTGCTATAAACAATTGACACCACATTCACTTTTCACTGCACGCTCACTCAAGTAGGAGAGAAACAGATGTCGAAAGACGCGTAGATTGTGCCTCTTTGTCGCTCGTTCCGCGCTCTCGCTTGCACTTCAAGCCTTAAATGGAACGCGCGAGGTAACGTCGCATGGGTCATGTTTTTGGTGCGTGCAGCCGGGTCCATCGAATGATAAGACGTTGTCATATCAATAATAATTTTGAAAGATGTAAATCGCTTCATATACTACGTTTATATCAGAATAGTTCAAGCTGGCTTGAAAACAAAGCGGCTTTAAAGCGATTTCCAAGTCTACGTGTTAATTTCGGTGACTTGAAAGTCGATTGAAAATCGAGGTCACGCACATTTCAGGCCATCGTCGTACGCATGCGGCAGTTTTGCATCCAACTTCACAGTAGACATTAAATGAAAAACAAACCTCACTTTTTAATTTGTCCTGTTTAGTGTGCTATTGTAGGTGTGAGCGTGTTTTAATTTTCTTTCACCTGTTTTCCACTCATATTTTGTATAAAAATGTCAAAATCATATATTAAATTGACACTGATAACATTCGAGGAAGCATTCATCTGAAGTTAGGCAGTTATTAAGCCCGCTTGAATCGTTTATATCGTGTTTCTAATCGGCTTCAGTGAAGTCCACCCTACTTATTAACACGCTTTTATTAACTTGGGTTGTAACTATCTCGGCTATGTAACGGAATCTTTGAGCCTAATTTTAACCAACTTCCAGCTATTCGATTTCTTTGAAACTTTGCACACGTATTAAGGAAACATGACAATGCAATAATCTGCAAACAGTATCCCGTTATCTTTTGGATCGCCAGGAAAAAAAAATTCCGTTATATTAATAAAAATTCAACACCTAAGGTTGCCATCTGTTGGCAACATTTCAAACTTTGCTATTAAAATGAAGAAGAAATTTTTGGTGGGTTGCAATATAGTAGCAACGGTCCAAACAGACATTACTGGATTGCCATCTGTTGGCAAAATTTCAAGCTTTGCTGCCACTTAATGAAGAAGAAATTTTTTTAGTTGAGTTGCACAATCTGTTGGAAAAAATTTTAAAATTTGCCACTCTTGTTCATTAAAAAAATTTCGCCATTTTTGTCAAAGAGTAGCAGAAACTATAAAAAATGAAAAATAGTCTAATAGTTTAAAAAAACTAAAAAACACGCTTTTATATGCAACCGAACTAAAAAATTAGAAAATAATTTTCATTAAAAATATTGTCTGTATTTTCATGAAGGTAAAAGCGCTGGGGTGATAAATATATTAAATGTTATAATTATTATATTTGCCAAATATCTATGATGGAAAAGTTATGAAAAAAATAGTAAAATGCACCCCACACTTTACTATGAAATGACTCTATTATTTTTTAATATGAAAAATTATTTTCTAATTTTCTAGTTCGGTTTGCATATAAAGGCGTGTTTGCGCGATTACCCAAACTATTAATTATTTTTCAGGCTTGACTTAGGAGACGAGTTCAGAGTCACTTTCAAGCGCGTTTTATATCGCTTTTTTCAACCACTTTTAAAAATCCGGTCGGAACTGAAGCTAAGCCACCAGCTGTTCGATCTAAACATGGTGATATCCACTTTAGGATGTTTGTGTATCAATTTTTAAGCTTACATACAGTTAAATGTTGATTTTTTTTCTTAATATATTAATATAGTCCTTTAAGAACACGTCACTAAAATTTTAGAATATAATTTTCAGTGTTTCTTATATTACAGGAGTGATATGTCACTATAATCATTGAATTTTTATGTACTCAAACTTTAAATGCATTTTCTCAAAAATATATTTTCAAATTAGTGGGCACGATAACTCAAAAGTTATTGACCGATCTTCCTGAAATTTTGCACACATATTTTTAACAACTGTTATTTTTTATGTGAACCTACAAAATTCGAAGAATTAAAAAAAATTTATAGCCAAACCAGGAAAAATTAAGCCAAAAAGTCAATTTATTTGTTTTTCATGCATTGTATTTCGCGAATTTATTTGTTTTTGTAACTTTTATGGTTTACCAGAGCAATCAAGCGCACAGACACTCCATTTTGAATTATTACAATGAAAAAAATATCTTATATTATTTTAATATTTGAATAAACTACATACTGAGTTTTTGAAAATATATAATGACTCTTTATTTAAAAATAAATTATAAAAATCAATGAAAATTTAAGCACTTACAGGTGTCTCCCCCTTAAAGGTAAAATTATTTTTTCTTGAATCTACTTTCTATTGACATTTATTCTTTTCCCTAAGTTTACGAAAGTTGCTGTTTTTGGATAGAGAATAAAAAAATATGACCTTTAAATAAATAATAGTTTAAAAAACTAAAAAACACGCTTTTATATGCAACCGAACTAAAAATTAGAAAAATTTTATTACAAAGAGTTTGTAATTACAGTAATAAAAGGTCAAACAATGAATCATAATTATATACCTCAAAAATGGAATTATAATAAAATTTAAGATAATAACAGAATAATTCACTTCAGAGTAAAAAGCGTGGGGTGCATTTTACTATTTTTCATAACTTGTCCCTCATGAGATATTTACAAATGAAATAATTATTACATTTAATATATTAAGCACCCTACGCTTTTATTCTGAAGTGAATTATTCTGTTATTATCTTAAATTTTATTATAATTCTATTTTTAAGGTAATATAATTATGATTCATTGTTTGACCTTTTATAACTGTAATACAAACTCTTTGTAATGAAAAATTATTTTCTAATTTTTAGTTCGGTTTGCATATAAAAGTGTGTTTTTGAAACTATTATTTATTTTTCATTTTTAGTTCGATATATCAATTAGTTTTCTGCGGACATGCATTGAAATGTTTCACGAACTATTTCGTAATCTAATCATTTCATTTAAAGCTTCACTGTTGCATGGGGTTCAGAACGCAACTACGAACAAGTTTCTGTCAGCCTTATGCTGAGAGTACGTCTGAAACTGCACGCTTGCGCATATCGCGCACTAGCTCTTTCTCTGTTACTCTCCAACAGAAAATCTATAAAGGAATTTATTTATCCTGGCGATCCTAATCAGGATTACGGGATACTGTTTGCAGATTATTGCATTGTCATGGGTCCTTGATACGTGTGCAAAGTTTCAAAGAAAGCGAATCGCTGGAAGTTGGTGAAAATTAAGCTTAAAGATTCCGTTGCATACATCATACATACACCAAGCTAAAAAGCGTGTTTAAAAATACCTTGTGCAATGTTTTTATTTGGCAAACAAGCAGCTTCTGTCCTGGGTACATTTGATTTATTTAAAGTTTTACAGCCTCAAATTTTTATTATTATTGGTTTGTTTACATATTTTACACCTCTCTATGTTGTTTTTTCCGCACTTACACAATAAATAAATTTTGATTAATTGTTAGTTATACAGCAGTCTAAAAAATGCCTATTAGCTTTTTAAGTACCTACCAAATAAAATTGACTAATTGTGTAAAAATAAAAATATTTTAATTACCTTTTAAAGCGGAATAAACCATTTTTAATAATTATTGTTTTTCACACCGTCGCGTTACACAAAATTAACATTCTTTATGCTTCCTTTTCAGCAAACATTTTCTTTAATTGTTTTTTTATTTTAAACTTTAATGCATCTAAATGCTTTCTAATAATGTAGGTACCTGATAAACGTTTAAAATCCTTGTCAGGTACTGTACTTTCCAACGTAGTAAAAGTTTTTGAAGAACGATTTGTAAAAAGCGGTTTTTCTGAGAATTCTTTGTAGCTTTACTTGGTGTTTAATGCCCGGGAAAAGTTTTAAGAACAATTAAAAGCGTTTTTCGTGTTAATCAAAGTCGGTCTATATAGGGTCGCGACATTCGGCCATATTGCTTTGACGTATTATGACGTCACATCTCCCATTTTTCGGCCATGTTGTTCAGTGCCGGAGATATACAGTTTATTGTATTAGTAGAACAACCGTTTCCACAACAGTTTTTAATTATTATTAAGTTGTAAATTCTTTTACTTTAAATAAAAAAACATTTGGAATTACATCTTTCAACAAATATCACTTCCAAAACAATGCAAAATGAAATTCGCAAATTCTAGACGCCACTGGATTGATCATCAGCTTTGATTTTATCCAGTCTTGCCAACTTTTCTCCGTGGAGTGCCCTTCCTTGCGTCCCCGACCTCGAACCGCCTAAAAGTTGAGGATGTGTCGCAACCTTATAAATATAAACTAACCTTAATTGTTAATACGGTTCAAAACATTTTAAAAACATTTGAATACCTATCTCTATCTACTGTCATATTTATATTGCCACTTCAAAGGTGGAAGCGGTGCGCCGGCAGCCCTGATCGTGTTTGGCGCGAAACGATGCGCCTCGTTGCAGAGGTGAATTGTAGGAGAGTACATAGCAAAGTAGTGGAGAAGATTAAATGCATGCATTCCCTATGGTGGGGCCATTCTCCTTCCATACCGGTATGACAAATATTTATGGTAAAAATAATTAGTAGTTATATGAACATAAACATACGCATTTAAAACAATCGATTCAAAACCTAACAAAATAAAAGAATTTTCAATGAAGATTATTATCAAATTTTAACTGCAGGGCAGCTGCCCCTGCCGATACCTGACTACGCCCATGTCTCTTGTTGCGTTAGATCGTCTTCCTCTTCAAGCATTGAGGAAAAATTCGGCATTGAACTATTTCAAGTGGCACGACGTATATTACCCATATAACATTTTTGCCGGCGTTGTACATTTAATTTACTGGCATTGCCAACAGTCATTAATGGCAAGTGCATTGGCAAAAAGGTATCAAAAAGACGCGAAAGTGGGCAATTGGCCGTTATTAGGCCACGTGTTGCAGAAAATGTGATGGCATCCGTCATTAATAAGTTATGATGGAAAAAATGCGTTTAGGATGATGGCATTGATCATTAAATAAGTATTGCAAGTTTTATAAGTTGAATGTCATAAAGTTAAATAACACATTTAGAATTTTGTAATCGAAAAAATGAGAAAAAAGGCAGGAAAACTTTATCAATAAAAAATTACATAATATAAATTTTTATACCGTAACAATAAACCAAAAAAAATAATAAAAAGTATGTAATGAAATTTAAAAAAGATAGTAAATCAAAGAAAACACTTTAAAATAGTAAGTATTTAAGGGATACTTACACTCAATTTTCAGATCCAAAACATAGGGAGAAATATTTTAAAGAACTTAAATATCAAAAAAAAAACCATTAAATATGTATAATTTTTTTTATTAACACGTCTTTAAAACTTTTAATAAGGCAACTCCTTGATTTCATATAATTTTTTAGGTAACTACAAATTTAAAAGGTTTTAAACAAAATGCTTAAGCTCCTAACAGTCTACTTGAATAACCCGCCTTCTTGACTAGCCATTACCAATTAATTACACAACACACACTAATTAGGTAATGAATACACTTAATTATGTCTACTAAAAACTCTTTTCTTTAAAAAGAAACTAAAAGCTAGAAAACCACGTGGAAAACAATTGCACAAAGCGGCCAAACAAAAGCAAGGTTGCCTCATCTGTCAAATTGTCAAATCTTGTATTTCGGCTAAGCGGGAAATTTGAATTTATCACTGTCGGTCGAAATCGTCGAAACTAACCTAGCTAATTTCACCATCATTTTATTTTTATTCTCTCAAAAATACATAATAAACATTTTGTTTGACTTAATTTTTATTTGCATGATTTGTATCAATAAAATGTTAGGAAAGGGCCATTTCCTTTAAATTATGTAAAAAAACATAAAATAATGTTGTTTAGCCGCCATTATAAATAAAACAGATCAAAAAAATTGCTCGAATGTTAGTTAAATACCAATGTTCATAATATGGTTTCAAAAGTATGAATATGCGTTGAAGGATTGCCTTCAAAAATCCAATATTTATTTGCCTGCAACAAAAACGCATGCTTCATTTAATCAGGATTGGTATGCCGCCATTTTTGTATGATTGCCGGCAATTCGCCTGCATGTAAAATTTATTGGCAATTGAGTGTTTATTTAGGGTTAACTTTTTAATGCGTATTAGATGTTGGCATAATATTGCCACCAATTGCCAATGCTTTACCATCAATGCCAATATGAAAAATGTATATTGCCGGCAAATAGTGTTTGCTGGAGTATTTCTTCTAATCGCGTCGTTTAAATAGTGTGGGAGCAACCAAAAGAGAAAGTAATTGGAAAGTGAGACAAAACTGATGACCGCGTGGCTTTTTTAGTTGAATCGTAGTAACAAAAATTCGACATCCTTTATCTTGCAAAATAAAGCATTATCTGACCTATACCTATAAAAACTTTTTTCCATAAAATAAGCTTAAGAATATGCCTTAAATTTTTTGCCGTAATTAAGAAATATTCTGTATAATATCAATAGAAACCTAGTAAAAGTATTAAAACAAAATAAACCAAAAATTATATAATTATTGGCGCCCATACCTACTTTCAAACTTGGGAAACAATCAAAATCAAATGAAAAAGTGGTTATAAATTAATGGACTTGATCTCAATCGGTATTTCCGTTGTCTAGTCCTTAATAAGGCTTGATGATAGATAATAATTTGAACCAATACAACCAATAAACTGATTTAAAATTTAAAATAATCTTTACCTAAAAAATTACATGTTACAGATGGGAAGATTCACGATTTATACATTTAATTAAGTTATTTTGGTCATGTGGATTAAAAAGTACTATTGTTAAAAATTTATAAGTATTAAAAATTGTCATAAAATTACCCATGTGGTCAATTTAATTTTATAATTTTTAATGAAAAGTACATATTATTTGCAGGCAGAAAATTTTGTTAGTAACTTATAATGCCATAATGTTACAAGCTTAATATAGATACTTAATTTTTCAGGGCAGGGCTGATGGTTGCCATGTGATGATTGTCGTATTCAGCATGCTATGACTCATCACTATACAAATTTTCAGTCAAAACGTTACTCGAAGGGTTGGCTATAGCTCTGGGACTATTAGACTCTATATTCTTGTTGTTGTTATAGTAAGAAGTTTTTAAAAGCGCAAATTCGGTACCCTTTGAAAATAATACAAAAAACATAAAAAAGGCCGCCTACAATCGGACTATTTTATACAAAGGCGCCGCTATCCTTTACAGAGACACGCCGATACACTATGGGATAGAAATCCATTATTTTGGCCAAAAAGCAACTTTGAAATTTTAACGGCTTATGCTGTGTATTTCAAAGTAGATACTTCAAACTACATGTACGCAAAATTATACAAGGATATGACGATTTCTATTGGGATAATAAGAAACTTGAAAATGTATTTTAAGTAAACATAAATATACAACATTTAATCTACTTAGTTTATTATTAGCCTTCTTTACTAAAAAAGTAAAAGAGTTTAAATAATAAGAGCTATTGTTGTGTTTCCGATGCAGTCTCGCGAAGTCTCGCTACTTTTGTCAAAGATTTTTTTACCTTTTTCTTTATCAGTTTTTGTACTTACAATTGCCTTCCTACTTTTTGCTACTTCTGAGTGTAAGGAAAGATACAAAATAATTTTATAATTTGCAAGGTTTTCCATTTGAAAATTTAATATGTTTTGTCCTACACTGTATATCCTAAAAGATAAAAGCATTCTGATGAAAGATATGGATTCTACAGAATCTACCCAACAAAACAGTGTTTTTTATTTATTTTATACGTTAAAAATAAAAAAAAGTTGGGAAGATGTATCTCTATTACGCTTCTAAGAATAATTTAAAATTATTTTTCAGATTTGGATGGTCATATTTCCGAAACTAATTGAGATAGACACATCAAATGTAGTATTTTTTTAAAGCATTTTAAAGATTTTTTTGGTGGTGATATAATATTCAGAGTATTCCATTTAAAAAAATCATACCTATTGTCGTAACCTGTATATCATATAAGATAATAATCATCGGATTACTAATTAGAATACTACCGAATTAACCAAACAAGCTGACATTTTAGTTTATTTTGTACAATAAAAAATAATAATGTTAAGGGAGGTGTAAATTTATAATAACATATAATAAGTTTTAGGTTTCAAAAAGCATTTGTAATAATTTATAATATTTTTCCAGTAAAAAACACCTCATTTTAGTTAGATTGGTAAGTTTCAGAATTTTGACCAAAAAAATTAATTTCTATCCCATAGTGCGATGACCAGCTGCATCAATCGGCATATCATAAAAGAAATATAGCAAAGGCGGCCGCGAAGACAAGCATGCCGATTTATTTGCTTTAAACTTTTTGTGATTTTTTTTCTTATCAAAGAGCACCGAATTTACATTTTTAAACTGTTCCTTTTATACATAAATAGCTAATAAGAAATAATAGCCTTTAATTTTAAAAAGAGAAAAAAAAATAGAATTAAAAAGGTATATTTTTATGCTTAATTTAAGGAAAATATAAAAATTGCACAAAAATCATTATTTTCGTCAGAAATACTTGTTAAATTGCCATGTGCGTCGCCATTGGACTTAATAAATTTAATCAGGTTAGGACTTAATAAGCTCCTTACTGTTATTAATAATAATTTCAAACTTAAGCAAAATCGCATAAGGAATAGATAAGATATTAATAAAAAAACGATTTTTAACAAAATTTAACACCCCGTGTGTTGGAAACATTTTCAAACATTTTTTTTATAGAAATAGCTCAAAAATAAGTCCTTATTATTTTTAACCCAATCCCCGTATAAACTTTTTCATACAGCGTGTATACTTAAGTTCGCACCATATAAAACACTTTTTAATTATTAATTTTACGTAAAAAGTAATTTTTTTATAAAAGTTCTGCATGGTCTAAAGCCGAACATGCAATCATCAGATTTTAATTTTTATTTTCTTATTTTTAATCTTTTGACAATCCACGAAGGCTGAAAGCCTAAATACTAACGTACCGTGGGTGTCTTAAGCAGGGTAAGAGGAAGTTTGTTAACACGGGACTTAAAAACTTGAAGATTTGGGGGAAAGGAAAGACCTCCGCTGGCAGTCAGGTTCCACAGTCTAGAAACTCTAGGGATAAAAGAACGAACGAAATGGGAAGTTCGGGGCCTGTCCAATTGAACTGTATAGGGATGCACCACGAGTTTCTCTGTTGGGAACTGCAAGAGGATGGACTATACTGGACAATTCGTCAGAGCAGAAGCCGTAAAAGTATCTATAGAAGAGCAATAGATCTCCCACAGCTCGACGATGGGCAAAAGAAGGAAGTCTTTGAGTAAGTAAAGGATCATTAATAAGACGAACAGCCCTTCTTTGAATGGCATCAAGAATGCTGAGGGTTGTAGGGGATGCCATTCCCCAGACATGAGAACAATATTCCAGAGAGGGTCGAATTTGGGACACATACAAAGTGTATTTTTTTATTTTATTTAATTTTTTAAAGTGGTATGCGAGGTATGTCAAAGAATGTAAATTTTGCTCAAGCAAGAGGAAAGTACCTTTTTTTCAGAATATCACAAATGTTTATAAAGAAAAGATGTTTAGGGTTTAATGTGCTTATTCGTTTATTCAGAAGAAAAAGGTTTTTAACATTTTTTCTGTGATAACGAGCGTTTCTGTGACTTTTCGCCGTTTTCTTTATAAATTTTTTAATAATATGAAAAATAATGGTACTTTCCTCTTAAGCAAAATTAATATGTTTTGAGATATCTCGTACACCACTGTAAAAAATTCATATCTGATAATTGAATTTTGGGTTTTAGACCATGCAGAACTTTTTATAAGAAATGAGTTTTTTTTGTAAAATTAATAATAAAAAAAAATCACACTTTTTACCCCAATTAGGAAGGAACACCCTGTATAAGACAATCTTAAGTAAAATAAAAAATAGCATGGAATATGTACTTATTATGAATGTTTTTGGGTATTTTTTGTCGTCATAAAAAGTCTTGAGGAGACGAAGCAAATTACTCTAATTAATCTTTAAAACAATAAAGAGGTATTGTATTTTAAATTATCTATAATTTTTTTTAATTTTTGCCAATATATCTTCATTATAAACAGGATGTACTTACGTTTTTAAAATCACCAACGCAAAAAAATCCAAATATTGCAAGTCACCACCTCTTACATTTTTTACATCGGTACACACTTATTTTATTACTCTTATCCAATCATGTCTCGAATGGTACCGGAGTTCAAATTAAAATGTTCAACAGATCAAAATTTTTAAACAAAACAAACAAGATCTGTTTTAAAAATTAGTACTAACAACTTAATTTACACAACATGGACCATGCAGTGCTTAGGTGAGAAAGTATGCATAAACACACCGCGTACGCGTAGGTACCACACTGCGAGCTTATGCAGTAATAAAATTCCTGCAAAAGAAGGGTTATTAACAGCTAGCAGGAACTTTCGACATTGTTAATTCTGTGGTGGGTATGTAAGTGAAGAATGAACGGAACACTAAGCAGAATCAAGAGAAATGTTTTCGTTTTATATGCAGGTGGTGCGACCAGGGAAAAACCGCAGGAAAAGTACGAAATGTTGGGAATTTTCGTGCGAAAATATTTAGGCCATTTGTGTCTTGACTTGCAGGTGGTATTTATACATTTTTTGTACTCTATAGAGGGTGTTTCACAACGTATTCAACAAATTTTAAAGGCCAATTCTACAATAAAAAATAAGAAAAAACCTTGTATGATATTTGTCCTAAACGTCTTAGTGATGATATAAAAATGCACATTATATTACTTTTCTCTAAATACATTTTTGGAAAACATAGATAAAAGATCGAAATATAAGTTATTTATTTTTATCTTTGGACAATCCACGAAGGCTGAAAGCCTAAATACTAACGTACCGTGGGTGTCTTAAGCAGGGTAAGAGGGAGTTTGTTAACACGGGACTTAAAAACTTGAAGATTTGGGGGAAGGAAAGACCTCCGCTGGCAGTAGGTTCCACAGTCTAGAAACTCTAGGGATAAAAGAACGAACGAAATGGGAAGTTCGGGGCCTGTCCAATTGAACTGTATAGGGATGCATACGTGCGGCAACACGAGTTTCTCTGTTGGGAGCTGCAAGAGGAGGGACTATACTGGATAATTCGTCGGAGCAGAAGCCGTAAAAGTATCTATAGAAGAGCGATAGATCTCCCACAGCTCGACGATGGGCAAGAGAAGGAAGTCTTTGAGTAAGTAAAGGATTATTAATAAGACGAACAGCCCTTCTTTAAATGGCATCAAGAATGCCGGAGGGTTGTAGGGGATGCCATTCCCCAGACATAAGAACAATATTCCAGAGAGGGTCGAATTTGGGACACATACAAAGTGTATAAATTGGAAGGAGAAAAATACTTTTTGGCTCGGAAAAAATCCAAGCTTTTTGAAGCCGCGGTGGCTATAGATACAATGTGTTTATGGCAGTTAAGGTTATTCTCAAATGTGACGCCCACAAGGTTAAATATGTCCCCGTTCTCCAAAACCTGACCACTCATAAGCAAAGGATGACTGTTTGATGATTTTTTCGCGACAAGGAACATGATTAATTAAAATGCGTATATTTAACAGATAGGTTTCGAAGTTTGCTGTCCCGCAAAGTATCTGCAGGGTGGTCCACATCATATTCTAGAAAAATTGTGTCAATACAATAAAATTTAAGATAGGTTTAATCTTTAGGACATACATAGGTTTATTTGATGTTTTCTTCATAATCACTCAAGGATTCACACCCTTGATGGTCAGCTTTTAATTATGAAACATCCTGTATAGTAATTGCATTTGCCTCTGTGTAAGTTAACAAAAAGACAAATGTTTTACATTATCTTTTACAGCTAAAATAAGGAAGAGTGCAATTATGTAAAATGTGAGGTCATAAAAACTACCCGTGGACAGCCTGGCATAATTTATCTTTATTCTTTTTAATATTATGACTGCATAGGTACTTATAAAGTATCTAATAAAGATGGGTCCATATTTAATTCATTCTGAATGCGATGCCGCCAAGTACACAAAAAATGATAAAGTAAAGAAACCCTTTTGTGAACAATGATTTATTGCAGCAAAAAATATTCAACCCGACGAGTTTCTAGTATAGAAGGAACAGTTTAAAAATGTAAATTCGGTGCTCTTTGATAAGAACAAAAAGTTTAAAGCAAATAAATCGGCATGCTTGTTTTCGCGGCCGCCTTTGCTATATTTCTTTTATGATATGCCGGTTGATGCAGGTGGTCATCGCACTATGGGATAGACATTAATTTTTTTGGACAAAATTTTGAAACTTACCAATCTAACTTAAAATGAGGTGCTTTTTACTGGACAAATATTATAAATTATTACAAATGCTTTTTGGAAACCTAAAACTTATTATATGTTATTATAAATTTACACCCCATTTAACATTATTATTTTTTATTGTACAAAATAAACTAAAATGTCAGCTTGTTTGGTTAATTCGGTAGTATTCTAATCAGTAATCCGATGATTATTATCTCATATGATATACAGGGTACGACCATAGGTATGATTTTTTAAAATGAAATACCCTGGATATTATATCGCCACCAAAAAATATTTTAAAATGCTTTAGAAAAATACTACATTTGATGTGTCTATCTCAATTAGTTTTGGAAATATGACCATCCAAATCTGAAAAATAATTTTAAATTATTCTTAGAAGCGTAATAGAGATACATCTTCCCAACTTTTTTTATTTTTTAACGTATAAAATAAATAATAACACTGTTTTGTTGGGTAGATTCTGTAGAATCCATATCTTTCATCAGAATGCTTTTATCTTTTAGGATATACAGTGTAGGACAAAACATATTAAATTTTAAAATGGAAAACCTTGTAAATTATAAAAAATCTTGTATCTGTCCTTACACTCAGAAGTAGCAAAAAGTAGGAAGGCAATTGTAAGTACAAAAACTGATAAAGAAAAAGGTAAAAAAATCTTTGACAAAAGTAGCGAGACTTCGCGAGACTGCATCGGAAACACAACAATAGCTCTTATTATTTAAACTCTTTTACTTTTTTTAGTAATCAAGGGTAATAATAAACTAAGAGATTAAATGTTGTATATTTATGTTTACTTAAAATACATTTTCAAGTTTCTTATTATCCCAATAGAAGTCGTCATATCCTTTTATAATTTTGCGTACATGTAGTTTGGAGTATCTACTTTGAAATACACAGCATGAGCCATTAAAATTTCAAAGTTGCTTTTTGGCCAAAATAATGGATTTCTATCCCATATGTATTGGCGCGTAAGTGTGCGGCGCCTTTGTATAAGATATTCCGATTACAGGCGGCCTGTTTTTGGTTTTTTGTATTATTTTCAAAGGGTACCGAATTTGCGCTTTTAAAATGTTCTTACTATACCACGCCAGGTGCCACCGGTTTTTAGTAGGACAGGAGCGAAATAAGATAATGTTTTTAAGTACATGATACGTGTTTTAGGAATGTTTTCTTTTATTATTTATCTAAAAATATGTAATCAGGTTCTGTCAGAGGCTATGTGCATTCCGAAAGGTTTGTTTACTTTATCATTTATTGTGTACTTTGCGGTATTGCTTTCAGAATGAATTAAATGTGGACCCATCTATACCAAAGACAATTGTAGTTTCACTATAGACTCCCAGACCAATGCTAAATTTTTGGTCATCAGTTTGGACGCTGGCTTGGCAGAATTTATGAAGCGGAAAATTATACGTTACTGTTTACGTGTGTACTCGATGGATACCCGCTTAATAAATTCCACGAAGCGAGCGTCCAAGCTGATGACCAAAAATTTATTTTATAAAATTTATGATGACCAAAAATAATTATATTATTTATTATTATTGTTCCGGGTGTTGCTAATACTATAATATTGAGGGTTTCGCAGCATTGGAAACTTTCGGCATTTTTATTTTTAATTCTTTGGATTTTAGAGCTTGTTAATTTTAAAGTAGGAATTAGTTACCTAGCATTAAAAATTATACAGGGGTGGCATTGGCGTAACTACGGGAGGCCTGGGGGTGCCGGACCTCCCCAGGTGTTGCTAGGTCCCCCAGGAAAAATATTACCTATCTGGTATATTCGTATGTCTACATATAACTTTTAACGGCGTCAGAGTCCATCCCCTCCAGGTAAGCGCTGTGAGCGAAGATTCCTATAAGCTGATGGTATCCTGTTTGGTGGTAGAACACGCGGTGTTTCTCAAATAGCGGGAAATAGATGGGCGTGCCATGGGAACTGTCAGTAGTAAAAGTGAAGGTTATACGTAACACCAGTAGCAGGTCTTGGTTTGACAGCCGACAATTTATACATTGCATCAATTGTAGAATTATTTTTGTTTTCTTTTTGGAATTTCTGGGAGCTACGAGCTCGACTATCCAAATTTTCCGCCGACGAAGCTCTGGAAAGCATAGTCCGGAAGGGGAGAGTGGTGGATTGGACCTGAAGGGACCAAAACAAAGAAAAAGAATTGAATAAAATAGAACCCTCAAACTCCCTGAATTTAACGCTGTGTACCAAGGTGTACACATACATAATCAGCCAAAAGAGGTAACACAAAGGCAATGTGAGGAAAAGAAACAGTCTAACATAAATACCCGCATGAATGGCTACTTACCTATGCCTATGCAGAGTGGCCATTTGAAAACGAAACGGTGCTTATTTCGGGGGATAATTTTTTCTCCCACTTTAACCCCCTGAACTGCAACACAGTTCAGGGAGTTCCATTTTTAAGGGGCTAATAGGAAGATATGTTTTCTTTAGGTTTGCCAATTTTGGTCAAATAGGTTTAAACAGGTCTGGACTTACGGGACTTTTTCAAAATGATGCATTAAACTTCGTTGCAAAAAAACTAATTTTACCTACAATTAAGCTTATATATACTAATATATATACACAAAAAAAAAAGTTATTTTTAAAATCGAGAGAAAATGTATACTTTATGGGAAGCATTATTTATCAAAAATAATTATAATTCCTAAATCCTCAATTTGTTGACAGTTTCGCTTTTACCGATGCATTTCCCATAGTTGGTCTACAAGAGAAACGTATTAACTTAATTGCAGCTAAATCAAATTTCTTTTGCAACGAGGTTAGATACAGTATTTTAAAAAAGTCCTGTAAGTCCAGTCCTATTTAAATCTATTTGACCAAAATTGCCAAATCTAGAGAAAACATATCTACCTATTATCCCTTTAAAAATAAAATAAATAATAGTTTAAAAAAACTATAAAAACACGCTTTTATATGCAACCGAACTAAAAATTAGAAAATAATTTTTCATTACAAAGAGTTTGTATTACAGTAATAAAATGTCAAACAATGAATCATAATTATATCCCTCAAAATAGAATTATAATAAAATTTAAGATAATAACAGAATAATTCACTTCAGAATAAAAGCGTGGGGTGCTTAATATATTAATTGTTATAATTATTTTATTTGTAAATATCTATGAGGGAAAAGTTTTAAAAAAATAGTAAAATGCACCCCACGCTTTTTACTCTGAAGTGAATTATTCTGTTATTATCTTAAATTTTATTATAATTCTATTTTGAGGTATATAATTATGATTCATTGTTTGACCTTTTATTACTGTAATACAAACTCATTGTAATGAAAAATTATTTTCTAATTTTTTAGTTCGGTTGCATATAAAAGCGTGTTTTTTAGTTTTTTTAAACTATTATTTATTTTTCATTTTTAGTTCGATATATCAATTAGTTTTCTGCGGACATGTGAAATTGAAATGTTTCACGAACTATTTCGTAATCTAATCATTTCATTTAAAGCTTCAGTGTTGCATGGGGTTTCAGAACGCAACTACTCCGAACAAGTTTCTGTCAGCCCTATGCTGAGAGTACGTCCGAAACTGCACGCATGCGCAGATCGCGCACTCAGCTCTTTCTCTGTTACTCTCCTACAGAAAATCTATAAAGGAATTTATTTATTCCTGGCGATCCTAATCAGGATAACGGGATACTGTTTGCAGATTATTGCATTGTAATGGGTCCTTGATAAGTGTGCAAAGTTTCAAAGAAATCGAATCGCTGGAAGTTGGTGAAAATTAAGCTTAAAGATTCCGTTACATACATACATACATACAACCCAAGCTAATATAAAAGCGTGTTAAACAAAAAGGCCCAACAGATACAAAGTTGTTACTAGTTAAAAAGTGTGTAAGTTTAATTTGGCCTACCCTGTAGGTACGAAATCAATGATATTTGTAAAGTTTTTTTGTAGTTTTTGGTACTATTCTCTTCTACTACGCTATTCTTTTTGGAACATGCTGCTGTTTTACCTTTGCTTTTTTGTCTCAAAGTTTGTTTTTCTAAGTTGCCTATTCCGAAACCCTTAGGTTAGTTAATTAGATCATTTTTATTTAAGAAAATACGTGTTTCGTTACAGAAAAGATTCTGGTACTAATAACCACATAAGTATTCCCAAAATTCACGTAATAATTTAGTTTCTAAGCTATGAATGAATTTGGTAGTGTCGAAACTTCAGTTTCGTATTTTTAAAGCATTAGACCAGTGGCGTAGCTACAGGGGGCAAAGGGGGCGGTCGCCCCTCCCGCCCCTTGACTTGGCGCCCTTCTGCCAACGAAATAATATTTTCTAAAAAAATCTTCTATTTAATTCTTTATATACTTCTTATAGAAGCAAACAATGAGTATTAATATTATACCATCACAATTATAAAGTCCTGCAAAAGCCCCTAATAAAATAAGTTTTGTTTTTAGTGCTTATTTTGTCGTCTCACGTTTGTCAACAGGCAAAAAATGCTGCAGGTTTTATAGATCACAAGTTTAAATTCTTTATTTATTTAAAGAATTAAAAGCTGTTTTGCAAAAACAACCAATGTCATTCTAACAGAGTGCCAATGTCAAATTTTTTTCCTAATTTACAAAAAAGTAATGCCTCTAGAACCTTCAAATATATCTCTTACTATGCAAAATACAACGATATTTATGAACATATTACAAAAAATATATAGAGTTAGCCTCGGAGTTAGCCATATACAGGGTGGGCCAAATTTAACTTTCACACTTTTTAAGTAACAATAACTTTTTATCTGTTGAGTCTACCTTTTTATTTTTACAGGGCTAATAGGTAGATATGTTTTCTTTAAGTTTGTCAATTTTGGTCGAGTAGATTCACTCAGGACCGGACTTACGGGACTTTTCCCAAAATGATGCATTTAACCTCGTTGAAAAAGAAATGGGATTTAGCTACAATTGAGCTAATACGTTTTTCTTATAGAGAAACTATGGGAAATGATTCATTAAACGCGAATCTGTCAATAATTAGAGGATTCAGGAATTATGATTAGTTTTGATAAATGATGCGCCTCAAAAGCATGCATTTTGAGGCTGAACTTTCTTTTAGTATGCTTTGAAAATCAAAAATGTGAGATTACCATGGTTTCTGAGTTAGATGCTGACACAACTTAACAGTAAATAATTAAAATTAAACGTAATAATTAAAATTAAAGGTATTATAGGTAAATTCGATATATTTTGCAACGAAGTTAAATGCATCATTTTGGAAAAAGACCAGTAAGTCCGAGTCAAAACTAAATTTATTCGACCAAAATTAACAAACCTAGAGATAATATATCTACCTATTAGCCCTGTAAAAATAAAAAGATAGGCACAACAGATAAAAAGTTATCATTAGTTAAAGAGTATGACAGTTTAATTTGGCCCACACTGAAGATTTATTAGAGTTTTTGAATATTCTGACCATATTGTTCCGGAACACCTCGTATAAAAACACGTCTCTTCGTTTTTATACCTTTATTAACTCAATCCAACGTAACTATGGTTACAACGACAAAATCTTCACTTGTCAATGTCTCGAAGTTTACAGCACAAAAGTCGAATCTATACTAACTGATCGGAGGTTTCCCGTCGCCCTTTTATAGTATGGTGGAAGAGTAAAGAATGATCTAGAATCTTCGAGAAATATCATGAAAAATTCCATAGTACAGGATGGCATAAAAGTTCTTAATGGATAATTCGGGCGTTTTCGGAAACCTTCGAAAGTGATGAAAGAACTTGGAAAAATTAAGGTAAATTATTTAAATAAATTAACAAACTAAATTAAATGATCCTAACTCTCTAAAATTCTAGAATCTAAACACATTTTTGAAAGTCTGTAACAATATTGAAAACTTAACATTGGCTGTTTAAAAAAAAAAAAAACTTAAATTACAATGGCATATTGATAGAGTAAATATCATAAAGAAATGTCAAAATAAAACGTTTTTAATGTGGATAGTTGTAGTTTTGAATTTAATATTGTTTAGTTTTGACAGAAAGTTTAATTTTTTTTTGGTTTTTGTATTTTATTAATACAAAACGAATAATTCCTAAAAAATAAAAAATATTTTTCTGCGGTAACATAATGCCTCTTCCAAAAAAGTCAGGTTTTAAGAAAAAAGCGATAAGAAAAGCTTATACTCTGCGCAGGGGCGTCGTTAAAATTGGAAACTTTATAAACGGTTACTAAAAGCAAAAACTCCATATTCAAAAATAGGAACTCCAAAAGGACTTCGCCCCTCCCGCCCCTAAACCCTGGCTACGCCACTGCATTAGACATATTATGTATCTCAAAACTCGGTATTTAGAGTTAGACCATCCATAAAATAATATTTATTAGAGGGATATTTTCTGTGTTAGCCGCTTATAGCAGCTGTAAGCACTTTCATTTATTTGACTAATCAATGACGTCGGTCTTACAGTAGCTCACAGCGGTTGTTAGCGGCGTCGGGAGATGTCTAACCCCTGTCTAACAGGATCAGGATGAAAAACAAGGAGGGGGAAATATAGCCGAATTTGAGGTTAAAAGTCAAACAAAATTGACTAAATGTATACTAATAACAATACAGTATGTGTGGGAAACCATGTGAAGGATTAATTTACCTGCCATTAAAGATATTGCGCATATTTGTTTTAAAACTGGAGTTGCCATTTTTTAGGTTATATTATTATTATATTTTTATGTCATTTGTCATTGGCGATAAGCGCTTTTATTTTTCGATTCACATTAGAATGACGTCAGCTGTTAGACAAGCTTGTTAGCAGCTGTAAGACAGAAGAATTAGAAAAATATTCCTTAGTTTTTCTAGCTAAAAGATTTCATTACAAATGATTTTTTTATGATTTCTTGGAGTTTACTTGTACAGCTCACTGAGCTAACAATAGTAGATAAAAAAACTATTTATTGCGTCAATAAAAATACATGTACAGGTATTTATTTCATAAGATCATTCCACTAGAGTATTTGTTTAGTTTTGTAAGGTCAGAAGGTAAACCACACCTACTCATCATTCATCATCCAAGGATTTATTACATTAAAAATACGTCGGTAATTTTTTTACTTATGAATACGGGGAACACCGAGTATTACTTTTGATTTTAAAAGTTGGGTAAACAATATTCGTATTTGAATGAAAGTTATTGTCAATGTCACCAGCGGCGGCCAGTCGGGGGCAAGGGGGGCCCGGGCCCTCCACTTTGTTGAACATTAACTAATATTGTATTACCAGCGCAAAATATTATTAGAAATAAGAATAATTCATTTTGGTATCCAGCTAATAATAAAAATATGTGTTAAATAGATAAAAATATATAATAGCATTTTCGATTGGCAAAAATATACAGGGCGAGTTAAAACTAAAAATATGGAACATGCGTGAGGGTTAATTATTTTTATTTTTAAAAATAGAACAAAATGGTATTAAAAAATGCTGTAGAGTTATTTTTGTTTGTAAATATTTTGATATAATAAAATAAAAGTTGATTTGCTTATTTTTGGGTTTTTAATACATACTAAATCTGTCAGTAAATTATTTATGTACTTTGGTGGGTTTGGTTCGCTTCCATTTTTCTTATTTTTTGGGCCCTTCCTACTTTTGCAAGGCACGCGCCGCCACTGAATGTCACAGGTATTATGTGGGTCACTATTTCGAGTAAAGTCCAAAAATCAAATACCAATATACAGGGCCGGCCCGAGGGTAAGCCGATGGGGCGACCGCCTCAGCCGGCATGTATACAGGGGCGGCAAAATGATCTTTTTTAATGTAACATTTGAAAAGTAGTGCAATTGTCAAGGAGAAGATCAATGGGAAGAAATAAAAGAATGCAAGAAATGAAGGTGGGGAATTTCTTTTTTGCTCCTCAAAATTTTTAGGGGCGGCAAAATTGTAGCCCGCCTCAGGCGGCACTTCTTCTCGTGCCGGCCCTGCCAATATACAGGGTGTGTTTCATTCATAGCTTTCTTGCAATAAGTATTTGTAAATGTATGTTAAATTACTTGCCATTTTAACGTGAATACCAATTTTTCCATTTCATACCTAAGGAAATGTAGAAATATGAATTAAATATTGAAAAACCCAAACATCATAAATAAGGTTTGTTTTGACAGATTTCTTAAAACTTGATGAATAGGCATTATCCGTTACCTTCTAACATTTTGAAACTTATTACACAAAAATGAGTTTTCTCTTAATCAGGTAAAAAATATTTTTTACCAAATAATATCCCTGTTAAAAAAAAACAATACAATCCCATAGAACCAATAGAAACTTTTATAGTCTAAGATCCCGCATTAAGAAAATATACCCTCTTCTGTTAATTAAATGAAATAATATTTTCTAGGCAGATTTTAATGTATTGAATGCAAGTGAACAACATCTGCCAGCGTAGGTCTGCTACAATTAATAATAATTAATTAATTAATAGTTAATTTATTTATAATTGTTACCTTTACATGTTAATTGCATAAACCAATAATCAGCGGTGAAATAGCTTAGTTGGTTAGGTAGCAGCCCGATTTTATTCAATTAAATATGGTAAACAGAATTTTGCTAATAGATAAAGGAATAAAAAAATAGAAAAAAATGTTACCCAGTGTGGGATACGAACCCAGAGTGACCACAAGGCATGCACTGCATCTGCTACCTAACCAACTAGGTTATTTCACCGCTGATCATGGGTTTATGCAATTAACATGTAAAGATAACAATTATAAATAAATGAACTAATAATTAATTAATTATTATTAATTGTAGCAGACCTATGCTGGCAGATGTTATTCACTTGCATTCACTACATTAAAATCTGCCTAGAAAATATTATTTCATTTAATTACCGGATGAGGGTATCTTTTCTTAATGCCGAATCTTGGACTATTAGAATCTGCAATAAAAGCACAAGTGAAACCGCGGTTTCTATTGTGCTATTATAGCAGATTCTAATGGTTTCTATCGGTCTATCGGATTGTATTGATTTTTTCGACAGGGATACTGTTTAATTTATTCTCATTATTTATGTTACACCCTGTATATTGTTTTGCAATAACACCGTTTTAAATATGGTTTTATGGTAAAGTTACATACATTATTTTATAACTTTTATAATAAATCACGCCTGTTTCCCAGGTAAACCTCAGATAGTTTTGCAACTAAACTATTAGTTTTGGGTTTTTAGGTTTTTCATTAAATGCAATTAATTCAATCCAGATTTACGATTTATAACCACAATAAAAACATATAAATATTTATTTTTACAGGTAATCCTTTTACGTACTTGCTAATTTTTTTAATTTAAGGTCACCATCACACAATGCGCAGATAATAAATAGAAAAAATTTATGTTTTTTTATTATTCATCTTATATAAGGAAACACCCAGTATTTGTTTATGGTTGGTTTATCTTTAAAAGCAATAAAATTACCTAAAATAAGTTAATTTTAATGACTTTTAAACGGTTATACCCAATGATCTGAAAAATAAATATGGATGAATGCAGCGAAAATCATAATAACCCCTACTTGGGCACTGCGCAGTCCCCTTGTGGGCATGCGCAGTAAACATTTACTGACTAGTGAAAAACAAACAACAGGACCGGGTTTAACATTTTGTATATGATTTATTTATAAAGAAAATATACCAAGTAATTTTGTTTCTGGGTATACCTATTTAAATATCTTATTTTAAGTCTGTATTTGTCTTTCATCATTGTGTGATTATAAATGCATCAGTCAAATGCTAATACAGGGTGTCCGACTATATTTTAACCCACTTTGACCGCGAATAATTTTAGAACAAATAAAATTAACAAAATGCGGTGTTCGCAGAAAGCCTTGGACTTTTTTAATGTTTCTTTATATAACCTTGCCATTTGGTTGTAACATTTATTTCTTACGAAAACGGCCAATTTTCGTATATAAGGGCAAGTTTGTTATTTTAAATGGAACGCCATGTATATTTTTCTATAATCCTTAAATATTTTTCCCGTTGAAAAAAAATAACCCAAACCATGACTATTTCAAAAAATAATGATTAATTGACTGCATAGCAATAAAGAGTATTATTTAAAACAGAAAATTTGCTACTTACTCATTATTCAGTTTTGGTTATGCAAAACTTAAATTAAACAAAAGTTAAAAAAACAACAAGAATTACTCACAACGCACAAATGAAACACCAAATACCAATTAACTAAACCTGATAACGGTCGACCGTAGATGGGAGATTGGATTTGGGCGGCCGACGGCGTTAATTTTACCTGGATTTTACGATCGGGAAATTCCAAGTTATAAATTAAATTAGGATGAGTGTGGTCCTGTCACTGTATAGGGAAACGTTTTCAGTGTTGCAACCACTATATTTATTAAAATACTGCAAATTTTGTCAATGTTGCCAACACTATATTGGGTTTTAAATGAAAAATGCTAACTTTTATAAGAACTGCGCATGTGCAAAGGTGTACAGCAATTCTCCTCAGGTCTATTGAAAATATATGGGGATCATTTTCTATTAGCAATCCTTTTAATTTTTAGATCATTGGGTATACCTAACATTTTCTCAACCGCATAACTGGTGACAATTTGAAGGCTAGTTTTTTGAATCTTGATATTTGGTCTGGCTCAGCTTAAGTTCAATAAATAAATCAAGGACAAACAATCATTTTTAAATAATTTATTTTTATTTATATCCCTTGAAGTACGACTTGTTGAACTACTGATGTCACATTTTTGCTTCCACTTTCTTCGTAACTAATTCTGGTGTAACACTTATGCATCCCTTTACAGTCCAGCCGAAGTATCTCCGAGCTTTCCCCTTTGTCTACAACTTCAACGTGAGAGTACCTAGAATGTAGAACCTGCCTGCAATTTTATTATCTGCTCCTTTACTCCAAATACTTTAATCTTGTATTTAACACCTCTTTTTTAGGAAACATTATCAAGTATGTTTTGATTTTTTTCTACAAACTTGTGGCAAAGGCATTATCCATTACCTAACATTTGCAAGTTCGCAGTTTTCAGTGCCGTATTAACCATTAGGCTGACTAGGCTACAGCCTAGGGCGCCATGAAAAATAGGCGCCAGACAGGGGGTAATAGGCGCTAGACAGGGAAGTTTAGGTCGGGTGGGGATTTTGGTGACTAATTTCTCTGTGAATAAGGTGCTTTGGAATGAAATAGGCGCGAAAAGAAGGGAATGACCTTTTTTTGGTCATCAAATTTTATTTCGGGTGGTGGAAAATAGGCGCTCCGGGAATTCTAGACTAGGGCGCCTCAAACAGTTAATACGGCCCTGGCAGTTTCCGTTCGTTCTCGGTCGTGGTGGGACGTTGGAAGGAACGTGGTGTCGTGCATGGAGGATGTAGAAGACGTTGTGGTGCCCCGAGGAAGATAGGAAACTCACAGCTGAATTTGAGAAGGCATTTTTTTCGGGAACTAGGCGCTGTAAGTGAAGATTCCTATATCCTGATGTTTCCTGTTTGGCGTGCTGCACGAGGTGTTTTCCAATGGCGGAAAATGGAGCCGGGCGTCGCGAGAGGGGGGTCAGCACTGAAAGTACCGGTTATGCGCGATACCAGTAGCAGTTCCAGGAAAGATGACCGAAATTCATGCCACTTCATAAGTTCAAGATTAAATAAATAGTGAAAGAATCCGGAATTTCTGGGAGCTTCGAGCTCGACTATTCAGATTTTTCCCCGAATGTGCTGGTGAATTGGATCGAAAGGGACCAGAGCCAAAAATAAATAAACTAACCAACATTGGGACTCTTTGTTTGACCTCCGGACAGTGCGGACGTGCGTAGAGGACTACAAACTTCTTCCCGGAGTGGCGGCTAGATGTGTCGTACGAACGTTTTTTACCTTCGGGGATCAAGGAAAGATTAACGCTAAATTGACGGCATCTTTCTTCTGGATCTAAGCGCTGTGAGCGAAGATTCCTATAAGCTGATGGTATCCTGTTTGGTGGTGAACACGAGGTATTTCTCAAATGGCGGGAAATTGATGGGAGTGCCATGGGAACTGTCAGTAGTGAAAGTGAAGGTTATACGTAACACCAGTAGCAGATCTTGGTTTGACAGCCGACAATTTATGCATTGCATCGATTGTTAAATTATTTTTTTCTTTTTGGAATTTCTGGGAGCTACGAGCTCGATTATCCAGATTTTCCGCCCACGAAGCCCTGGAAAGCATAGTCCGGAAAGGGGAGAGTGGTGGATTGGACCTGAAGGGACCAAAACCAAGAAAAAAATAGAGAGAGAATAGAAAGTTATTACACAGAAACGAGTTTTCTCTTAACGCGCTGATAAAGTTGTGCCCTCACTGCAAAAATCCAACTTGCTCTTGACCGGTTAATTGATTTTTGTGTAATTTAAATATCATCTACGTGACAAAACATGTAACACGTGTTACAAGTTTAAAAACCGTGTGAAGAAATTTAATGCCTTTATTTAAAACTTAATTCTTATTAATGGTAAACTACCTATCATATAAAATATGCAAAATAATTTAGTCATTATTTCATTACGTATATATGTAAAACCAGATGGGTGTTTATTAGAATATTAAGTTTTTACTTTCTTGTGGTTTGACCCAATGCGAAAAAAATTAGGTAAAATGAGAAAAATACCATTTTAATAAACTATTTATTTTGATTTGAAATATTACCAATTAGGTATTTATCTATTCTAACAAACATTAATTTTAGGCGTTCAACCAATTATAACCGCGGTAATAATTGGTGACAACTTTGACGTATAATACATTTAAGAGAGATTTTCTTTGTTAGCTGCTTACAGCAGCTGTAAGCACTTTCATTTTTTGACAATTCAATGACGTCAGTCTTACAGCAGCTCACAGCGGTTGTTAGCGGCGTGGGGAGATGTCTAACAGGATGAAAAAACAAGGAAGGGAAAATATAGCCGAATTTGCGGTTAAAAGTCAAAC
Source organism: Listronotus bonariensis (assembly GCA_014170235.1). NCBI lineage: Eukaryota > Metazoa > Arthropoda > Insecta > Coleoptera > Curculionidae > Listronotus > Listronotus bonariensis. The sequence goes on along the minus strand of JACEGR010003216.1, from coordinate 17,486 downwards.
AAAATTAACTAAAGGGATATTTTTCTAATTCTTTCTGTCTTACAGCTGCTAACAAGCTTGTCTAACAGCTGACGTCATTATAATGTAAATCGAAAAAATAAAAGCGCTTACCGCCAATGACAAATAACATAAAAAATAATAATATAACCTAAAAATGGCAACTTCAGTTTTAAAACGAAAATGCGCAATATCTTTAATGGCAGGTAAATTAATCCTTCACATGGTTTCCCACACATACTATTGTTATTGTTTTTAGTATACATTTAGTCAATTTTGTTTGACTTTTAACCTGAAATTCGGATATATTTTCCCCTCCTTGTTTTTTCATCCTGTTAGACAGTGGTTAGACATCTCCCGACGCCGCTAACAACCGCTGTGAGCTGCTGTAAGACTGACGTCATTGATTTGTCAAAAAATGAAAGTGCTTACAGCTGCTGTAAGCAGCTAACAAAGAAAATATCCCTTTAGTGTATTCCTTTTACCTTGTAGAACCGTTCTGAACCGTTCTCTGAACTGTCAATAGTGTTAAGAACGGTTCTACAACATGAAAAAAGTCAAAAAGTTGTAAAAGGAACACTTATGGTGTCGTTCTGGGCGATTCTGGAGCCTAAAAGGAATACAGCAATTGTTATAGCCAAATTAAAAGCATGTTTAAAATAGACAAATATTAAATTGTTAATATTTTAAAAACTATAGATTTTTGAAATAGACATTCTTTTACAAACTTACCCTTAGTTTTAATGCATAATACGAAAAGGTAATATAAGATAGGGAGGGGTTTTTATTTGAAAAAATTGACTTTGAGATAAGTTTTAACGAGAGAAGGTCTTTTTTGCAATAAAATATGTTTAAATTTTTAGGCAAAATCTAAAAACTAAATGAGATATAGGGTGTTTCATTTCATTTAAAAGCGCGAAAAGAAGGGTTTCTAAGCTGCGGAAGTGAGCTTCTATGCTTAGAGGAAAGAATTATAGATACTTTTTGCCAATTTTTTTTGAAAAATTAACAGATTTATTGTATATTACCTACTTTATTTACTTGTACTTAAACTAAAAGTAATGTTAGAACACTATAATAGCTTTGTTCGCGGGTTCGATTCTGAACCGGTTCTGGGACTATTCGCATGCGCAGTGAAAAAGCAGCGTTCGCGGTTAGTAAAATCCTGAATTTTTAGTAATAGTTCTGTGTTCGCGGGTTATAATGGAATCAGTTCATTACCGGTTCGTAACCTGATTAGCAGTCCTGGGACTTTGATGGAACTAAAAGTTCAGTTCGGAATTTCATGCGCATTGTCGACATGGTCAGCTGTTTTCGGTTTTTGTGGTACAGAAATAAACCGTTGTATTACAGTTTATTTATTTCTGCCACTTTTTATGCGGGTTAATATACCTGTTGAATATTTTTTTATATTTTTGTGGTTCTGAGCGTATGTAAGCAAAGGATTTTTAATTGTATTCCGTATGAATGTATGTATGCAATAAAATAAATTAAGATTTAAATAAAAAATATAGACAATATTACAAGATTTTACCATTTCTTGTTGTTTAAATTTTATCTTTAGTTAAATACACATACTTATGTTAAAAACGAGAGGAGGCAGGGAATCCCTCGTCTTCCGCTGAGAGACCTCGAGTGGCTTTCGACAGTAGAACAATTTACCTTTTTGTTTAAATTAAATAAAAATGTTTGTGCAGTATTCAATTTAACCATGAAAAATCCTAACCAAAAGGCTAGGTTGGAATATATCCTCAGCTGTATAGAAAATCGTTCGCGATAAAGAAAAATTCCGAACTAATAAATAACTAGACATGCGCTTTAAAACAATTCTAAACCAGTTCGGTTCTGGTTCAGAATCGGTTCATTACTAGACCCGCGAACAAAGCTAATATTATATCCTAATATGTACTTTAACACATGTACAAATAATCTTTATTGTTTTTTTCTAATAGCTTGTTCATGCATTTCAAACAAAAAAAGAAAGTACTGTTGATAATTTTACTTTTAATTACTAAACACGTCGAATTACCTTTAAAACTCTATTCGTGTCCCCCAATAATAGCCATACTAATGAAAAAATATACAGGGTGTCCCAACTTTATTTACACACAAAATATCTTCGTCCCTGTAATAAATAAAAAAGAAACCTTAAGAAAACAACGTCTGTTTGGAAAAACCAATTTAATTGACAGTTTAGGTATGTACCAAGTGTCTCAAAAAAACATTTTCATTGTCAATAAAGCTTTTTAAATGGAACATCCTGTATATTTTGACAAATTTTGGCTTTTAAATTAAATTCTACATCAAAAATGTATAAAAACTATTCGTCAGTTATTGCTGATATTTGAGATCTGATCAGCATGTCAATATACTAATTAACAGTAAAAAGTAAAGTAAGGAAATATTATTTTGGTTCTAAATATTTTAAAATAATTCTGTCACTGTCAAAGTGACAGATATTATTATAAAATTATAAATAATTACATTTTATTGTAAAAACTACTAATCGGTAGGTCAGCAATATAGTTTATTTTAGATTCGTATTTACTTACTTGTCCTAAAAGCCGGCAATACGTCAATTATTGCTGGCCGTGTAACACAAGTAAAAATATATTTTTATTTTTATTGCAATCATTTAAAAAAGAATAAAAATACGATACTTACTCGCAACAACAGCAAGCAAACTATAATAAAAAATGTCAAATTGCACTACAAGGGTTCAAAAAAGTTTGCGATGAGGGCGCTAAATTGCAATTGCAACGTTGCCAAGTCGCTTAATTTTAATTCCTAATCTGCGTTATGATGGTTAATAGTAGTAGATAATCTACAAATCTTCATCATCTTCTTATTACTGCTTGTTTTAAAAAGAGAACACTGCATTACCTGAATTATGGGTTATTAATTGGGCAGATGGATTAATTGATGAAAAATAAAACAACATAATTAAACAAAATATAGCATATATTTATAAAGAAAAAACAACTGATGCAGTTGAATAAGGAACATGTACATGTACATATGTATACATAACTGACTTCCTATAATCTTAAAGATATCTAATATCATTTGGTAAAGTTATTTTCCAATTCACCAAATTTTAATACCTATTCTTACATAATATATCTCTAGCTTTATCACTTGGAACAACAACATATTTTAAGTTCTCTATCATTTCAAAATAGATTGAGTTATAAGAAAGAGTAAAATCATGTACAAATTCTGATGACTATCACACTCAAATTTTAAAAAATCTAAACTTTGAGCCATCCCCTCTAGAAATAGAATTTAATGTAATATCACAAAAGTTTCTGGCCGCTATGATCCCTAAGTACCATCTCCAAAATTATATTATGGTGATCCCTAACATAACCAAGAACCCAATAAACACCGACAGAAATTGCCGCAAACCACTCTTCCTGTCATTTTGCAAGATTTCAAAGAAAACTACATACAAAAGAGTACCAGAAGCAAGTCCTTGCAAAAACACTGAAATCACATCAGCTGAATCATGCTCTAAATTGCTTATAGCCATTCCAATTCCAATTCCTATAGGACTAACCACGGCAAAAGTTAAGACGTAGATAAGAATAAGGAAGGTTTTGACGTTGTTGGTGACTAATTCGAATCCAATACAGAAAGCTATGACTAACTTGTGTGCGCTGACCGCGCCAAACATGTACCATACGTTTCCAGCGCTGGACTCCAGCCCCACCGCCAATCCTTCAAAAGTTCGTGGATGGACAGAGCGAGGACTACGAGTAGTCCACGAAGTGCTGACGGTTGTGTCAGCGTCACTAGTTAAAATGTGAGTGTGGCTGTGGCCTTCGTGTTTATGTTCGTGCTGATGTTTCTCGAGTTTACTTTTTTCATTGTCTCCTTTCACAACTACTTGGGTCAGTTTGGAATCTCGTACGGACGATACTCTGGGTGTTTCTAGTTTTTCTATTTCTCCGCGTCGAATTGATAGAGTTCTAACTAGGGGTGATAGGTCAGCTACTATCTTTTCTCGTCTGAAAAAAAGGAAAAATTTATAAAATTGAGCTTAAAAATGTATAGAATATGACAACCATCTTATAGGTTTTGTTAATATTGTCTCTAAAGTGGGAGCAACTCCGATTTTGACCAAATTTTGTATACTAGGTTTTTATTGGGGCGCTGATCACGAATCTGAAAGAATTTTATGCCGGAGTCGTTTCGTTTTCAAGATGTCTAGATATAACTTCAATTTTAATGTAACCTTATTTTTATCATTCTTTCTTTTTGCACGAAACTAGCACACAATATTTCATTTAACATCAACCATTTTAAAACATTTTTTTTATTGATTTTATGCCCTTTTTATAATAATTTGAAAGCACCACTTTAGATCAAGGCAGCCATAAAAGTTTGGAAGAATACATAAGTGTATGCATGGTTGCGGTGTACCAATTTAGTAATATATCCAAAGTCGGTCTATATAGGGTCACGACATTCGGCCATATTGCTTTGACGTGTGATGACGTCACATCTCCCATTTTTCGGCCATGTTGTTCAGTGCCGGAGATATACAGTTTATTGTATTAGTAGAACAACCGTTTACACAACAGTTTTTAATTATTATTAAGTTGTAAATTCTTTTACTTTAAATAAAAAACATTTGGAATTACACCTTTCAACAAATATCACTTTCAAAACAATGCAAAATGAAATGCGCAAATTCTAGACGCCACTGGATTGATCATCAGCTTTGATTTAACCCAGTCTTACCAACTTTTTCCGTGCAGTGCCCTTTCTTGCGTCCCCGACCTCGAACCGCCTAAAAGTTGAGGATATGTCGCAACCTTATAAATATAAACTAACACAATATCAAGAATTTTATGCATATAGAGGGAAATACAGTAAAAATAAGATTAGGGCAATTTTCAACTTTGATGATATATTTAAAATATGAATTGCAACGTTAATTGAATCTGTCAAATTTCAGCGGGCATCCCCAATCCTGTGGAAAAACCTTTATGCACATAAAAAATATTTTGTGTTTATAAAAAAAATATGCAATAAAACTATAAGAAATATAATGCTGAGAGGTCTTAGTAACAAGAGCATCATTTAGGCTTACAGCTTACCTGTGTAAATATACATGCACACATTCCTCAACAAAATACATCAGAAAGAAACCAATACACATCAAAAAGTTCAGCATAGTGAATTTCCATAGCAGGGGTCCAGATCTAACTCTTGAAACGTCTCCGCCACTTCGGGTAGTAAGTGAATGAATGTCGTACATAGAAGAACACCTCCTCCAAATCCTGTAAAAAAATATTTAGGTTTGATTTTGCTAGTTAAATTTCCAGATAAATATAAGTTGAATTCAATTTAATGGATATTTCATATAACTATGCACAATTTGTTACTGAAAATAGGTTCAATTAATTAAAAAGCAAGTAGTCAGGTATTTAACTAAGCTACAACTAAAAGAACTACTTTAAAATAATTTTTTTTACACAATTGCGATTTTAGAGTCCGGCGCATAATTAATATCATTTTCGGTAGCCTACCGCTAAATTGTAAAGACTAGAATTATTAATAAAAGATCTTTTTATGACATACCTAGTAACATTTTTACGTATTTATTATCTTCTTTAGATGCTTCTTGTTCTTCATCCTTCGTCCAGCCATTTGGTAAGTTTTATAGGAAGGGTACCAAGAGTAAATGAGCAGAGAAATAAGACACACATCGCAGTTGCCTTTGCAATGTTGGGGTTACCACCAACATCCTTATCAGAGGAGAGCTCTACATGACTGTGACGTACTGGGAGGATATCTACCATAGTGACTATTTCTATGATTTCTGAAAAAAAAACAATGTTTAAAATGCGTAGATTAGTTTGGTTGGTAATATTGCTTTAAAAAGTACAAAATGTTATAATTTTCTTACAGAAAGCTACTATGCTTTAAACCTAACATTAAAATTTTCTCGAATTCATTTTTGATGAAAAGTTTTGAACCAATAAAATATAAGGACTGTTTTTACCTGGTTTTGACTGCACTGAAAAAGTAACATGGAATAAATAATATTGATTTCTAAATAGTTATTAAAACAAATATTCCATTTACTTTATTCTTATCTTTAAAGGTTGCAATATAAGAATAATGACCTTAATTGTTCGATAAAATGCTAGTAAGGATAGACAAGACAATATACAGTGTACTCTCCAAATCTCTAATTATAATTATTATCAAAAAGCTGAAAACCATGTAGACCAGTGCTCTGTAGCCTTTAAAAAAGGTAAAACGTGAAAAAATTATATTAGGATAAAACCCATTGGAAAAGGTAGAGAATATAACAAAAATTAAAGAAAAAAATTAATTACAGGCGATTTAAGATCGGGTAAGGGGAGAGGGGCGGTTAAGTGCAAAATACGGTTTTTCTCGATTTCCGGCAAAACTACAGGTCCTATGGAAAAAAGGTAAATGACAAAGTTGTAGGTAATAAAAAGATCTACAACTTTTGTCTTTACATTATTTTACATAACCTCGAAATTTATGTGAAAAATTTAAATAAAGATTTTAGTTTTATATTTTTATCTTTTACAAAAATTTTGTTTTTTTACACGATATTTGTTAAAAATTTACCTTTGCATCTTTCAAGCACGCTGGTATTTTTTTTTAATTTGAAATATTTGTTTTTTTTTACCTTATTTTGACTTCCTTTCAAAAAAGTCGGTGAGCTTTTTATTCGTTGAAATCTCAACTTTCTGATGGTATAAAAATATATATTACTATAGTAAATGTACCCAGAAAATGCAAAAAAACGCGAATCCGATATTTATTTTAAAGTAATATAATATCTATAATATACATTAAGTATATCTAACTTTATTGGTTTCGGAAATATGGACATCCAAACAAGGTATTTAGGTAAACTTTAAAGTTGCCGCTTCATTTTGTGAGTAGGTAAAGCTATTGACTTCATATTTTTGGGTAATAAAGTACTCATTAGGAGATTTAAAATGGGGCACCTATCACTTGATCCCAATCATTTAAGAATTTTGGAGTAAGTGGTCCTGGTGGTTAAGTGGATTAAAAAGGAGCGCTGTTCTGTCTCTTACTCTCAAATAGCTTGAGTGCTAAGTTTTAAATGAACACCCTGTATGTATTTACATTTATAATATTCAAAGGTCAATATTATTTAAGCAATAACTGCGAACTATCTCGGTACTTGAACTTTTTACGTCTGCATCCCGTTTTGAGATGATTGTCATCGCGATAAAAATTACAATGTATATTTATCAATAATTTTAAAATACAAAAAATATCATAGGAATTTATCCCAAAAATATCAACTAGTTAAATTTATATATTTAAATAATTTTTTTAAATTTTATTGATAAATAATAAATAAAAATATGTATACAGGGTGTCTCTAAAGGGGTTTGTACAAAGTATTCCCACGTTTCTTGGGCCAAAATATAACGATCTAACCAACCTCAAGGAAGATAAACTTTTCAATAAGGAGCGCTCGATTTTTATATTTGTCCGAAGAAAATATAGGTTGATGTCTCTAAAGGTTTGTACAAAATGTTACCACACGTTTCTTGGCCATAAATATTTTTAACTACCTCAAGAAGATAAACTTTCAATAAAGGCATATCCATAAAATATAAATCACTATGTGACGTACCTTTAACAATAATGTATCTTACCCGAGAACAATGAATCAAACTTAACATACCTGTAAAAAAATATCACTAAAAGGCATCAAAAGATGTACCTCCTGTTTACAACGGTTTAAACGTAAAATTATCTGTAACAAATGCAGTACTAATAACCCTGTTTACAGGTTTTAATATTAACTCATACTATACAGTATAATAACATAAACTAAACTATATAAAGTCAAATGACTAAAAAGCAAAAAAATAACACCAATACCTCCAAAAAACCTTCCAGTACGATTGTAAACAAAGAATTACGGGAGAAGATTACGTCCACAAAATTTAGCGAACATAGGCTGAAATGGGATCGACCGCTCCTTGTTAAAAGTTTATTTTCCTTGAACCCAACTCACCTCAGTCGAATAGTTTGCGAGATTCAGGCTGCCGAAGTTTTAATTTTATTTCAGTTATTTTTAAATATCTTTTTATTATTAGATAGTTTTTAATAAAAATGGTTATTAGGGAAGTTTTCAGGGTTAGGAATCGAAATTTGATCATGTTTTTATTGGAAAATATAGAGGTAGCCACCGGCGATCCTTTGCTTATGTTCCAATTGCCATAATTTTTCCCCCTCTGTATATTATAGCTTTTGTAAAGAATTTTCATTCTATCATATTTTTTACACAAAAAAATGTAAATATCGCCTCTAGCAACCCTTTTTGAGATATTCCAGATGTAACGTTTTATTCTACATAAAAAATCTTTTATATTCCTTCACGTTTCATTTAGAACACCCGTATTTACGCAAGGAGATAAACTTTCTAATAAGGATCGCTTAATTTTTGATATTTTTCCGAAAATATAGGTTATGTTTGTGACGTCACTTTTTTGCCATAATATTTTTTTATCTGACAAAATAAAACCGATACTTGCATAAAATAAATTAAAATAAAATCACGTAAAGAAAACATAAAAATAAGTATCTTACCATTAATAACAATTTAAACGTAAATTCCCTTTAAAAAAATATTCAACGGTCAGTGACCCCTGTTGACAGGTTTAAAATTATCTGTAACTGCACCACTAATAACTACTTAATTTAATTATAAATAGTAAAAACTAAACATACATAAAAGCCCAATGAACTAAAAAGCAAAAAATAACACCAAAATCGCGAAAAAAGCTTCCAGTACGATTGTAAACAAAGAATTTGGGAAAATATTACGTCACAAAATTTAGCGAACATAGGCTTAAATGAGATCGAGCGCTCCTTATTAGAAAGTTTATTTCCTTGGTATTTACGTACAAATTCCTTACGCCAAAAAACACCGATCTAACGCAACTTACCTTAGTTGAAAAGTTGATCCTTTGCGAGATACAGGGTGTCAAAGAAATAAAATAAAATAGAAACTTTGAAATCCTGTATCCCTTAACAATCAACTTTTCAACCAAGGTAGAATTGTATAACAGTGTTGTATTTTGTTCCAAAGGGTTTGAAGACTGCCAGGTTGAATGGAGTAACACGTTTAAGCCAAAATATCTCTAAAACGGTTGGTCGTAGCCGGTGTATTTTAAGGTTAGTAGTTATCTAAAAAATGCCGTCCGTTGTGGCACTAACGCGTTGTCTAAAAGGTGCTGTAAAGTGCATGTGTCAGTGCTTGAACAACGTTGACAATACAGGGCAAATAGATGGGTTAAACATCGAATAACCCGACACCCACGGTACTCTGGTACTTGGGCATAAGCCTTCGTTGGCTTACTTGTTAAAATTTATTTATTTTATGTTTTTAATAACTGGTATTCAAATTATCTGGTACGTGTCAATGAATAAAATCGACAGTAAGATATTTATTATTGCGTATCTTTTTAAGTACCACTTTGACGCAGTATTTTTATTATTTTTTTAATTTAAGGTATATATTTGCTAAACAAAAGTCAATAAGCCCATTTGTTAAGATAATATTTATTTGTAAATAATTTTGATAACGATAATTAATTACTCCTTACAAAAAGAAAGTGTTGGACCTAGAGACGTAATATATGGTATTTTTGCCTCGTAAACACAAATCCGGCTATCGTAATTTATTCCAAATCAAAAAAAAAGTGAAAAAGAATTTGCCTGATTTTTATCAGGCAATAGAAGCGTCAGTTCGGAACAACATTGTACCCAATCAGCACAGTACGTAGAAAGTACGTACATTTTACATCCATTTTACGTCGTTACGTCCAGGGATCTAAAATGTACGTCTTATGTATGTTCTTTAAAGTACGTCTTATGTATATACTTACGTACATAAGACGTAAAATGGTCCCTAAAATGTACGTCTTATGTATGTACTTTAAAATACGTACATAAGACGTACATTTTAGAACTTCATTTAACGTCTTATGTATGTACGATTAAAGTACATACATAAGACGTACATTCTGGCCACTGTCCGTGCTTAGCAAAGTGTTATAAATAGCTTGATGCATTGGAAAAAAGGCCTAGATAAAATTGCTGTGTTACTGCTTACTGTTTAGAGCTAATGCCTGCATAGTAAAGGTTGTACCGTGCCTGCATAGCACAGGCAGTAGTGTCAAAGCCTACCTAATGCAGCATTTACATATCTACCTATCCTGTAAAAATAACTTGGCAGATAAGAGGTACAAAAGATCAACATACCTTTCGGTCTGGTCGAAGTATATGGAGGAATCTATTTGTTTCCTTTACGAGCTGATGGATTCTCCACCCTTTATGTCACATACATAAGACGTACATTTTAGAACCATTTTACGTCATTACGTCCAGGAATCTAAATTGAACGTACGTATATCTAATACGTCTTATGTATGTACTTTAAGAAACCACTTTTATACGCACATTTACATCTTATATATACAGTGTGTCTAGGTAATTAAGTTGGCGTTATATGGGAAAAATATTTATTATTCATTTTACGAAAAAAGTTATTCTTAATAAAAAGTTATGTATAGTCAAAAACCTACAATACAATTATCAGATATCGAATTATGTCGGGCATCTACGAGATCTGGCCAAAAATGTAATTTTTGCTCATGAGGAAAGTACCTGTATTTTTTCTAATATTATAAATTGTTATAAAGAAAAAGATGTTTAGAATTAGAAATTACTCTCAAATCTACAATTTTGTTCATTTCTAAAAAAAAGATTTTTTTCTGCGAAAATCGAGAAAATTTAAGTTTGTACATTAGTGGCATTATACTTCTTTATGTTTTAGAAACAATAAATTTAAAAAATATATATATTTGAAACTGTTCTATGACATTTATAATCATGGAATGTAGTGCACTACAAACCTAAATTTTCACCATTATCGCAGAAAAAAATCAAAATATTTTTTGTTTATTTTGATTTTTTTTCGTTGTCTTTTAAAAACGTTTAAAAGTTTTTGCTATCAGGCAAGAAAAAATGAAGAAAGTAAAATGTATGTGACAAAATAACCTTTTTTTTTGCTCTTTAAAAAGTTCTATGTTCACTCTGTATATCATTAAAAAGATATTTTAATTGAGAATTTGAATAAATAGAAAAAAACAGATACTTATACAGGGTGTCCAGTAACTCAACCGACAAACTTTAAGGGGTGATTTTACAATAAAAATTAGGAAAACAACTTCATATAAATACAGGTGCTAAACGTCTTAGTTTGTAAAGTACGGGTTTTTAATATATATTTTTTAATAACTCTTATGCCAATTTAAATATTAAAAAATAAATGGGAGACGCACCCCTTGCACCAGAAGACATTTTTTGGCATACAAGAAAAATAATTTTTAACAGTGTCTTCCATAAGGGATTTAATGTAAATATTTTTTAAGAAAGAAATAATAAGCCACTGCATTTTTTTTAAATTAAAATCTTTTGAAATCCCCGTTAAGCTTAGAACAAATTTGATCTCTTGACTTTTTTATTGGATAAACAATTTTCGCGTAAATAAATAGAAACCATTTATCGGCATGGTTAAATTTCTATCTAATTAAAGAGTAAATAAAATAATAAATGTTATTTTTTACTGTAGAATTTGATATTAGGAATACAAAATGACTATGCTAAAATGGGGTTTATGTTTATTTAGCAGAAAACAGTACATTAAACAAAAAAGGGTCAAGAAAATCAAATTTGTCTCTAAACCCAACGTGATATGAACTGGCACGATTTTTTCATTGTAGGCCAAAAATGTCTCTGGTGCAAGTGGCGCCTGCCCAAATTTTTCTTAGATAATATTTATCTTAAACCATAATGAACGACACTGGCAAAAGTTAATTGTCCTTGTATGCCAAAAATGACTTCTAGTGCAAGTGAAACGTCTCCATATTAATTAGTATAAAGAAATTATAAAAAAATAACACTCCAGTATGTTCAACAACTAAGGCGTTTAGGATATATGTTCATATGAAGTTATTTTCTAATTATCATTGTAGAATCATCCCTTAAATATTATTCGGTTGAGTTACTGGACACCTTGTATACAAAAGTACAGTGGTCTTTGATATAAAGTAAAACTTTTAAAAAATTGTGTAAAAAATATTTTGTATTGGTTTAATAGGTCAGTAGCCCTAGTTGCAAATAAAATTGGCCAATGGGAAGACTTCTTACTTATCTTAGTCTTTTTATAGATTTAAGTTCCAACATTATCGTATTTTTGCACTCGGTGCGAAGAAAAGTCCACGCATCGAGTGCATGAACTTACACTAGGTATTTTATGCGTGGTAAGTACAATAGTAACGTGTGCAGACACCAAGACGTTAGCATTCATGGAGAACATTTTATTGACGAAAAAAACATGTTATTTTTATAGAAAAAAATAGATGATAAAATATTTAAACAGCCTTGTTCGGTCTGCAGTTACCACATGATTTATTTTTAAAAAATATAATGTAAATTGGTTGGAGCACAATTCTCTTACGAACAGTGATGAATTCAAGAATTTTTCTCCAGGGGAGAGGGAATTTTATTTTCGCCGGGAGGATCGTAAAGTTACCAAAAAAATACTATCCCCAAAAAAGTTAAAGAGAAAATAAAAAGTTCCTCGCCTCCAAAAAACAATTGGTATACTTTTGGCCTTACAATTCATACTTATGATTTTTCTCAAATTTCTCCGGGAAGGATTTTTGCTCCGGTTGGGATTATCACCCCAAAGCCACCTCCTGAATTTAACACTGCTAACCAACTTTCTGAAAAAATTGGGTTAGTGTTTAAGTTACAAGAATAAGTATATTAATATATTTATTCTTGTGTTTAAAGTATCTAGATGTATTAAGAGTCAGGGGATAGAGAGATAAAAGTCCAATTCAGGCTTAAGTAAATATTTACCTCCCTATTTTGATTATTTTATACTATGCATATACTCGCAAAAATGGCTGAAACTTACATGTGTAAAGTTAATACGAGTTGAATATATGAAATTTTTATAATGTCCAAGCGTCAGTAGTGAAATGAGATGGTAATTTAAAAATCACCTACTTTTTAAAAGGTCTTTTGCAAAAATATATAAATAGGCAAAATTTCTTTTATTGTGAAATATCTGTCGACTGTAGTAAAAATAGCAGGCAATTTTATTATCAATATTTTTTAGGTAATTTTCTAGAAACCTGCGGCAACTCCGATTTTGACGAAATTTGGTATACGGGGGTTTTTGGGGCGCTGATCACGAATCTGAAGAATTTTTGGCGGAAACGTTTCGTTCTTGAGATATTTATCATCAGACTTGAAATTTAAACTAATCCTATTTTTTGTATGCCCCCCTTCTTTTTGTACACAATTCTTGATTTAAAGCTAAAAAAATTGGCACACAATATTTGATTTTCACCTTTTAAAACCCCGTTTTTTACGTATGTGCATTATTTTGCATTAAATTGCATAGCTATACTTTGAATCATTTCAATCCCAGTGTGCCATGAAGCCCTATGTGTATGTATGGTTGCCGCATTATGAAAGAAAAGCCACACCAATTTAATGCAAAAATAATATAAAAGAGAAGCAATGAAAAACGGGGTTTTAAAAGGTGAAAATCACATATTTTGTGACACTTTAGCTTTATATCAAGAATTTATTGTGCAAAGAGGGGAATATGGTGAAAATAAGCTTAGTTCAAATTTGAACTTTAAATCGATAATATCTCGGAAACGAACGTTTCCGCCAAAAAAAAAAGACTTTTAGATTAAACAATCCAGCTCAAAACTCCCGTATACCAAATTTCGTTAAATCGGAGTTACTCTAATGTTCGAAAATTACTATTTATTTTATTTTACTAATATATGAATTATTTTTGTACTATAAACGCTTTTTACGTAGGAATGGTATTTAAAAAATGTTTAACTTACTATTTTTGAAGTGCGAAAAACTTTCACACAAATTGATATACGCAAAAAAATCTTAAGATCACTAAAATGCCAGGAAAGCTTTTAGTTCCTAAAATTAACGAACTAAAACTCTTTCCGAGATAACAACCTAACGTTGGACAAATCAAATCTGAACTAACTTCAGTGATATCTATGAGATTTTATAAAAACCAGACTTAAGATATATTATAAAACTTGTTAAGAATAATCTGCCTATAATTTATATCTATAATTATACCTGTTTAAATAAAACATCATACTTAATTTAAATATATACCGAACGTCGTAGAATCCTGATATTCAATATACACTGACCCGCAAATAAGTAGCGAAGCCAAAATATTCCTTGGGTTGTCATGATGATCCCGTAAAAGTTTTGTGGGTTTTAAGTCTGGACGCCTAGCAGGCTAGAGTAAAAAAATGTACCCAGCAGCAAGAAGTAGTACCTACCTAGTCCAAAACGAAAACTAACACCAATTTTTCTTTTGGGACATCCTTTACACATTCTTTAAATAAATAAACACCTGGGGCTCATTAAAGATTTGCTCTTTTATTAATAGAATTATGTATCTTTTTTTTTTAGCTACTTAATTTAAATTGTCTGATTTAATTTAGCAAAACCTGAAAAAGCGGATTATTGATTTTTATACTCTTGTTGGGTTTTAAATATTTTTTTGACAATTAAGATATTGTGGAAAAGTAGATGTAGGTATCTGCGATTTTTTTAGTAATTTGCTAAAACGATGGGTCTTATTTAATTTGTTATTGATTAGTGATTGGGTATAAAGTCTCAGGGTTTTTTTATATTCCCGTCTCTCCTCTAGCAACATCATTCACGAAAACACACATAACATTAGCAATTTTTTTAGTGGGTAATTTGCCAAAAATATGTTTTTTTTTTAATTCATGATGGATCATCAGTGATTGGCTAACGTCTCAGAGTTTTTTTATATTGCCCGTCTCTCCTCTACCATGATCATACACGACAAACACGCCTAGCATTAACTATAAATGTATTTTTAATTTTATTTTACCATATTTTTAGAAACAAGGATACAAAATTAAAAGATATTATTTCCAACACTTTCATACAGGTTGGAAAAGAGTATTTTTTATTACTATTTTCACAACAATTATAAATAATATTGAAGCTTTATGGAATACTACATAATCTTTAATAATTATAATTAGAGCTAGAGTACGGACGTATTTATACCATAGGGGAGGAGGGAATTTGCCGCGAAGAAATTTGCAATACAAAAATTTTTAAAGAGCAAAAAAAAAATAGGCGCTGATAAAAAAACACAATTTTGTAATTCCTTTTATAAAAACGTGTTCTTTATGTTTAAAGAGCAAAAACAAAAAGGTCCTCACCTTCCAAACCATAAAAATTACAACATGTTCTTTTTCTTTCTTCACGTATAAGTGGGATCCACATAATCAATAGAAGCTCACAAGTGAGATTTCAGTGACCTTGAAATTTTAGTACCTACCCTGTCAGCCAGATAGCGAAAGTTGGTGTTTTTCTATTGGTCGACTACTTTCGCTATCTGGTGGTCAGGGTAGGTACTAAAATTTCAGGGTACGCTGAAATCTTACTTGTAAGCTGTAAGCTTCTATATCTTTGACCAGTGCCGTATTAACCATTAGGCTGACTAGGCTATAGCCTAGGGCACTATGAAAAAATAGGGGCGGACAGGGGTGTTTTTAAAAAGTTTAAGTCGGGTGGGGATTTTTGGTGACTAATTTGTCTGTGGATAAGGGGCTTTGGAATGAAATAGGCGAATGACCTTTTTTTTGTTTATCATTTCGGGTGGTGAATCAAAAATAGGCGCTAGGGAGGTAAGGACCTTTTTCAAAAATGGTGGAAAATAGGTGCTCCGGGAATTCTAGCCTAGGGCGCAAACAGTTAATACGGCCCTGTCTTTGACATAACGATATGCATTCAAAACACAAAAAAATAAAGCTTTTTCAACATGAATATACCGTCTCACTCATGCTAAGGGGGAAGGGGTACCATTCTAAATATTCTCTCTCTAATGTCCAAACCACTTCTAACTTCTACTACCTAGGTACTTCTTTCCTTTTACGTTCCACTTTACAGGGCGGGACCAAATTTTTAGGGGTCGCTAGCCATGTTTTAACGGTGGTCCGGGCCACTCCTGCCCCCATGGCGCCGCCACTGCCCCTATTTAATGCATGTTAGTTAAATACCAATGTTAATAATATGGTTTGAAAAGTATAAATATGCGTTGAAGGTTTGCCTTCAAAAATCCAATATTTATTTGCCTGCAACAAAAAGGCATGCTTTATTTAATCAGGATTGGTATGCCGCCATTTTTGTATGCTTGCCGGCAATTCGCCTGCATGTAACATTTATTGGCAATTGAGTGTTTATTTAGGGTTAACTTTTTAATGCGTATTAGATATTGGCATAATATTGCCACCAATTGCCAATGCTTTACCATCAATGCAAATATGAAAAATGTATATTGCCGGCAAATAGTACTTTGCTGGGCAGTTTAGTTTTGCCCCAGAGCCTCTGCTGACCTAGCTACGCGACTATGTAAATATGTCCTTTATGTTTTTTACCACCATTGAGGAAACACTCTGTGTAATTCATAGTTTTGAGTAAACACACTTTTTAAAAATAAATTTAAATAGTGCCATTACGTCCCAACACTTATTAAAAAATAATTTTAATTATTTTTCAAGATTCTTTATTATTAAATTTTAAAGCAAAATAGTATATGTATAGAAACATACCTTTCCTCAAAAATATTTTCACTTAACGTTAGTAACTGGGAACAAACTATAGATAAAATTTAAGTTACGCAGATTCAGACTTTTTAAACAAAGTTATCTTGCACAACCAGCTTATATAGGTATCTAAAAATATCAAATCTATCTTCATTTATAACTATAATTCCAAGGTGCACAAGATACCTGTTGTCATATAGATACAAGATAATCAGATACTACAAAATGACCTCATGTCTTAAAATAGATAACAAAGACATGTGTGTATTAGATACTTAATATGCTAAATACCAACTTAAATAATTTGTTTCTATATCTGAAAAAAATTCTGTCTCAATTTGATTGGGTAGGTATCTATAGATAATAAAAGTGTTTGCGAAAGGAATTAAAAGTGTTATTGATGGGATTTTATTTTATTTATTTGGATTTGTATTGGTTTAATAATAAGATTAGTTGTTTTGGTTTTTATTTGAAATTATCTATGTGGATTTTTTAAACATTTTTATATCGTATGACAACGAAATTACTATACCGAGTTTTTCATGTTCTTGAAAAAGGACGACATGTCGCTTTTAAATTTTAAAATGATTTACAGGGTGTTTCCTAACCTAACTACGGTACGAAAATTACTTTTTATTTTAGTAGGTATTATACAACGTGTCCCAGATACCAGTAGAGGAAAGTAACCAAATATGGAATAGTATCACTAATATGGAATACCGGCATTTCTCT